>JBAIZL010000114.1:120000-162500 GCA_036971475.1 Prosapia bicincta | reverse complement strand
ATCTGTTATAAGCTAAAACTAACAAAAGCCTATTTTCAACATTTTAGTTTCGATTATGTTTTAACTTTGTTGTTTTTATTGATTTAATCACGTTTAAATCAAGTACAAGAGTAAACATAAATTATTTTAAAAACAAAAAGCTTTATTTAGTTCACCGGTGTGTTAATGACTACACTGTACACGTCTGCAGTCCTTGGTCAAAATGTATCACCCTAGTCCAATTGTACTGCATGCAGTGTAATAGGCAAGGACACTAATTAGACAGACCAGCTTTGCTCATGGGGACAGATTGTAATGAAATACATAACTAACTTCAGTTCATTATAATAACAATAGGAATCGATTCTATTTAAAATTAAATAATTGTTTAATAAACTGTTTTAATTCTGAATTATTTTACGCTTATACCTTTACCGATGTTGAATTTTAATTAAAGCAAAAAAGTGAGTTTATTTATGAAATAAAACTATAGAAGTAAAGTATTTTCACAAGTCTGCTAAAGTTTCTAATATAAAACTTGTAGAAAATAAGAGAAAATTGTTTTATTAAATTAAGCTGTATTTAGTTGCTATCTAGATACTTGAAGGGTGAATAATCTTCTATTTCGAGGAATAGATTTACATAAATGTTACGTATAATTTTCACGACTAATTATGGATAAAATTTACAATCATTTTCTAAAAAAAACTCTATAATTTACTTTCGACAGCTTATGGAATTGTCTTCAACAGTCTAACATTACCTATATAAACACGACAAAGGTGTATATTATTTAAACACCTCTGTGATGTTTATGTATATAATATTATACTCCTGAAGAGAGTGCATTAGTTGTCAAAACTTGAATAATATATTAAAAACATATGATGTTACATTTTGTCTATAATTAGTCAGGGAAAATAGATTTAGTTTTAACAATAAACTTACAAAAATACTGCCTTTAAAAGTTGTCTTTCATTACCAAACGCAATACAAACCACTAACTAATTAAATATATTTAAAGTATTAACCACTTAGAGAGTTTTTAAAGTATGAAACCTTTGTTAATTTTCGGTTATCCAACTTACGTCAAAATTGCAGAAACAAAACAACATAAAGTCCTCCATAAAATAATAACACAGTATTGTTGAAGTTGTCTTTTCATATTGTTTATATTTCTATTAGTCTGGGTTAAAGCTGTCATTTGGTACTTGTTTACATTGTATGATGCATTAAGCTTCCGTCAAAAGTTTCCTTTGAACTACGCAAAGCATGAAATGGTCTTAGGTGATTTGTTATGCCCTCTCTTGAGAGTACTAAGGGAGAGTTAATACTAGGTAAGGAACGGACTAGATAGAATGTGTCTACCGACCTCCCCAAGGGTGTTATATATGATATAGTTCATAATGACTACATTGGGAACAATGTTCTTAAATAAAATAAAATAATGGTTTATTTTGATGTCCGCAAACGTATATTTCTTCTCTTAGCAGATTAATTTAATTTATGATACAGCTCAAATTTCCCAAAAAGAGACAACATATTCTCCATAAACAGAATATAATAAATAATAGGTGCTTTAACATATAATCACAGAAAGAATAACAATAATACCTCAATAAGAAACCTAAAATAAAAACGACTTAATTAATTAATATAAAAGCTGGGGCATTGGAATAGTCCAACTAAAATGATGACGTTAATAATGGTTTGCAAGCCATTTAAAGACTCAGTGCTACAAATACTTCAAATTAATGGGAGTACCAAAAAACACTTAAAACGCAAACATTAGCGAAACTAGTCTGTTTAGATAAAATATTTATTATGAGATTTTTTGTCATTTTTTAGTATTTACATTTGCTAAATCATTTGTTAAGCTTACTTACTAAACAAAATTAAAACTTTTCAATTTAAAAATTTAATTTAATTATTTAGAATTTTATATATAAATTGTAACATTTATATTCTAATGACTAAATCGTATGTGAAAATAACGTAAACATAACCCATACATTAAAGGAAAACATCAGTTGCTTGATACCATAAGTTAGGAGGTTTGTGAAATCAGCTGATTGGAGGTTCTTATACTTATACGATTTACCCACTAACAAAGTGCATGACTCAGTTAAATACTTTTTCATTTTAAAACTTTACTAATTGAACTATATTCGTCTATAATTTATAAATATAAATTGATGAAAAGATAAAGAATTTAATGGTGTATTGTAACCATGTTTATTACTAAACAGCTGATCTGTTATTAGCTAAAACCTATAAAAATCTATTTTGAACGTTTTGGTTTCGATAATCTTTTGACTTTGGTGATTTTATTGATTTATTTACGTTTTGATCAAGTACAAGAGTAAATATAAATTATTTTAAAAACAAAAAGCTTTATTTAGTTCGCCGGTGTGTTAATGACTACACTGTACACGTCTGCAGTCCTTGGTCAAAATGTATCACCCTAGTACAATTGTACTGCATGCAGTGTAATAGACAAGGACACTAATTAGACACACCAGCCTTGCTCATGGGGACAGATTGTAATGAAATACATAACTAACTTCAGTTCATTATAATAATAATAGGAATCGATTCTATTTAAAATTAGATAATTGTTTAACAAACTGTTTTAATTCTGAATTATTTTACGCCTATACCTTTACCGATGTTGTTATTTAATTTAATAAAAAAGCGTGTTTATTTATGAAATAAAACTGTGGAATTTTATAACATAAAATTTGTAGAAAAAAAGAAAAAATTGTTTTATTAAATTAAGCTGCATTTAGTTGCTGTCTAGATACTTGAAGGGTGAATAACCTTCTATTTACAGGAATAGATTTACATAAAGGTTACATATGATTTTCACGACTAATTATGGATAAAATTTACAATCATTTTTTTAAAAACTTTATTATTTAGTTTCGACAGCTTATGGAATTCTCTTCAACAGTCTAACATTAGGTACATAAAAAAACAAAGGTGCATATTGTTTAAATATCTCTGTGATGTTTATGTATATAATATTATACTCCTGAAGAGGACGCATAAATTGTCAAAACTTGAGTAATATATTAAAAACATGATGTTACACTTTGTCTGTAATTAGTCAGTGAAACTCGATTTAGTTTTAACAATAAACGTACAAAAATATTGTATATAAAAGTTGTCTTTCGTTCCCAAACATAATACAAACCACTAACTAATTAACAATATTTAAAGTACGAGTATTAACCACTTAGATAGTTTTTATAGTAAGAAACCTTTGTTAATTATGGGTTATCGAGACTATATCAAAATTAAAAAACAAAACAACGTAAAGATCATTTCTACTTAATTCAACAAAAACAAAATTGTATTTTAATTACTTTATATTTATTAATTACAATTATTATAAATAAAGTAACGTAACCTATGCGATAAAACAGCTGTTCGGTCACATAACATATACATAAAATAAGCTGTTTTATGAAATCATATATTATCACTTTTTTGAGCCAAATAAATATATTGCATGTCTTGCTTCTTTCGTGAAACGGTTTTCTACCATATAAAGGTAGAATTTATTCTTTAAATTTAATTAATGAATAAATATTTGAAGAAACTGTATCAACATTAAGTGTCATCTACTACAAAATAAGAACACAATGTATTTGAGCTTGAGTATTTTATTAGGATTGAAAATTTGAACAATATATAAACAAAGCAAGTGTGAACTAATAGAAGGAATTTAAAATTTAACATGCTGCTTTACTAGCGGTAACATTGATTTCGGCAAACCGTTGAAGCTGACATAATACGAGATACATTTACAGGTTGCATTCACGTGCATTATTCTAAGTTTCATTACAAACAATATAGCAATGTAGTTTATTATCTGGTTAGCCTAAATATTATTCTATTTTGTATGTTATCTGACTTATTTACACGTTATAAATATCTTATCAACAAAGTACCTTCCTGTGATAGATTTGTTTATTAAAAAGACAAACAAATATAAATTTATCAACGCAGGTGTAATAACACTCTGTCTCGACACATGTAAGAGGCGTATACAGTTTCAAAACCGTAGTCGCTCTTTCATTGCGTAATATCGACAACTTTAAGTAGAAAACTTCATTCTTTAAATAACCAAAACCATTCTAACGATCATTGAGTATCCATATTTCAATACACTTATGAAATAACTAGCACCCCGCACTCGTTTAAGACTGTCCCGTTATATGTTATTTAGAAAATTTTAAAACAACTATTAATTGATGAACATTATGGAATGGCTGTTTTCTCGTAATAGTGTATAATAATTATAGAACAGGTATAGCCTCTAAAAATATACTCTTTTCATTGAAGACTTGTATACTTTCCACGGGGTATTGCACATTTTAGCTTTAAAAATCAACATTTTGCAAAATCTTTTCTTCGTATGCGTCTATGTTATGAAGGAATGTACCCCGAAAATTTTAAACCTCTACCCTTTATAGTTTCGACTCTACATCTATTCTCCGTCTGCCACTCAGGGCAACGATTCTTATATATATATATATATATATATATATATATATATATATATATATATATATATATATATTAAATATGGTGATATGTAATATAGATAATAAATAAAAATATTTCAAAAACAAGAATACTTTTAATGAATATATTTATTCAAAGCTTTTCTTCGATAAAATAATACCAGCATTTTCCGAAAAATAATTATCTAATAAAATATTTTTACAAAATTAAAAAATTTTAGGCACATATGATTTAATTTTGTAAAAATATTTTATTAGATAATTATTTTCCTGAAGATATTCATTAAAAGTATTCTTGTTTTTGAAATATTTTTAATGTATTATTATTATTATTATTATATATATATATATGTGTGTGTGTGTGTGTGTGTGTGTGTACATATATTGAGAGAATAAGAGAGAGAGAGAGAGAGAGAGAGAGAGAGAGAGAGAGAGAGGTTTATATAATACGCACATTTCCCGGACTTATAAATGAATGGTAAATAGATGTCTTTTGGAATTAAAGTGGAATTTCCAAACATCTAAGAATCAATTAGCACACATTTACATACGTAACAACAAAGAACAAGTTCTAAATAATAACGAGATCATGGGTAAGTTTGAATTAAACCAGGATTTAATATAAAATAGACGTCAGATGCCTTAAGAAACACAACAAAATTTAGTGAAAGAACAGATAATGTACATACTAGTACATAGCTGAGTGCCGTCCACGCTGATACCACGATCTGGTTTTGTAACGTCGAGATACTGACGCTCTACTGCAGTTGCAAAACCGAGTATCGACTACTCTGCGTAGAAAACTTCATTCTTTATACAACCAATTCTATCTTAACCGGATACTTTGCACGCATATTTTAATACACCTATATATTAAAAAACAGTAAACAATTGTTTCTAAAAGGAGTGTGTTTTAAACGTTTTTCCATAATAATTAAGTACGTTTTAACCATTATTAGAAAATTTACAACTTAAAGAACTTTGATGAGTTGAGATTGTTTTACTCAGTAACAGGGTAAATCAGGGTAAATGGGGATTACAATCTTTGTTAGGTCTTTCTATTTTGTTTTTATACAATATCTGTGACGTAAATATAACGGATAAATAGCCCTATTTATCATTCTTAGTTAAATAATAACCCACGAAGGACAAACAGTATAGAATAGAACAGTATACAAAAAAAAACATCACAATCGTAAAGCCTACAAAGCAGAATTTGTTCTTTAGTAAATCACGAAAACTTTTAATCTGACCAAAATCAGTTTTAAATACGTTTCATTCCTCCAGATCTTTTTATGTTTATCGCTCTTAATGGAAAATTCATTCGCATGGGCGATTCTTGAATTACATCGCTGAATTTGTCCCATCCCCCTTGGGATGGAACAAAGAGTGATATCAGTTTTTTTTCGAAATAATAATACGCCCTTTGATATCGAGCATGTTCCACGAATACAGTCTTTGATTACTCAAGCGTGCCGGCGTAAAGAAAGTCTCAATGACGTCTTGATAAGGCGAGATTGCTTTGTTGCAACAGTGCGGAGACTCAAACAGTCGTCTGGTGTAGGCCGATGTTTACCTTCACGCCGAAATTATAATAAAACGCACGTTTGCTTCAGTTCAATTCCTTTTACTAGAAAATTACACATTTTTATTCCAGACGTGATGAAAAATTATTTTAAAACAACTGGAAGTTCAACAATACAAAGAGGAGTGTATAAATCAGTGGAAATAGAAATAGAAGGAGGTTGTGTATTTATCTAAGTAAATAAAATTGCTTCTGTTACACGCTGATACAATAGGCACGTTATGTAGTAGACAACCATACCGTAGCTGTACGTTTTTAAGAAGATATGTACGTAAAAACGCTGTCAGTAAGTCAGGTCCACGGTTTTTAGGTAGCTAGTAGAGTACCCGTCCTTCGTACGCTTGTAATGTGTTCAATCCATTGCAAAATACAAAATTCTGAGTTTCCAAGGACAGTGGGACGGTGCCCTGATGAAGTTCAAAATAAACCAAGATAGGCCTGATGAAGTTAGGCCTATGTATTAACCAAGAGCAATAAGATTGTCCATGTAAAATATCAGTTCAATGGGTCCAGTAACTTTTACATCATTACGTAACACCCATACACACACACACACACACACACACACACACACACACACACACACACACACACACACACACACACACACACACACACACACACACACACACACACACATACACACACACTCACACACACAAACACACACACACACACACACACACACACACACACACACACATATATACACTCACACACACCACACACACACACACACACACACACACACCATTCGATTTTTATTTAAAAGTATAGGTCTTTGTCCTTTAGCACAAAAATATCACCTTGTCTTACCATACGACCTAATAAACGTCCTGCCATTGCTAATCCTTGATCCTTAGATCCGGACCTATAACGAAAGCTATATTCCCTCATTCGTGCCTGAAGCATCGTAGCAGACACTCGTGGGTCATTAAACCCCTTTCTTTTCCTACTAAATTAAACGCGAATGGTATTATTTCATCAAAATTTAGATCAATACGTGACTGGAACCGGAAACACACAAGTGTGCAATGCTATAAGAATCCTAAACACGAATTAAAAATCAACACGCAGTATATACATAATGAAAAATGGAAATAATACTACAAAATTCTATTGACAAAAAACTAGCGACACTTTTTAATGCCACAAGAAACAGAATAAAACAACATTGGGAATTGATATAAGGAATGAACAAGTAATAAAAGCCAACTAATTAATATTAAAAAAAAACAATACGACAATATCGGAAATAGCAATTGTACTAATTAAATTTTACAATAACAATTATGAAGCACAGTATAATAAAATTTAATTTAACAATAAAACCCTATTTACAATACCCTCATGTACATTTCCGAAATATAGTTAACTTCTAATCTGAACTGTTTTATTTTGCAGCTATTGTTTTTAGTTGGTAAACTACAATTAACCTTTGGCTAACTCACGATTGGGTAATTTACCAAAGAACGATAAAAGCGAAATTTTGTTTACTATTTTAATCCATAATTACCTATGCTGCCCACATTCTTGTGTTTTCTCATTATTTTATAGTTAAATATCTTTACGGTTAACACCAATGTAGCTTCATACTTGAAATACGAAAATATTTCATTGTAGATTTTAAATTTAGTGTCTTCTGGGATTGAAGATCTGCATTTTTCACCATCAAACTTAACCTTTCATATCCCTCTATATGTTCATACTATGTATTCAACATCTTATTTATCCTGGGTTATGATTATTTGGTCGTCTTCAAAACGCATTACACTCAGTAGGAACTCTTCTAGGTTTGCAATTTCCATGTAGAATAATGGCTTAGCATATTTATTAACGCCAGCACAACTTATGTTTTAATAACATTGGATACATGAAGGTAGTAAAAACCTTAGGCAATTTGAAATAGTTCTGAAAGAGTTTGCCCTATTTTGACTCTTGCCCTGCCATGTGTGTGCGTCAGTTTCACCACTTTTTATCAATATTCTTCTGTTTAATTTAAATGCAAAACAATACACACATTTCCGGAAAATAAATTTTCAAGTGACATTATCATATGACAAAACAAAACGTATATTTTATTAGATAGGACGGTGGGTTTTTATTACGTACCTGAGGACTTAATGGCCTCTTTTAGTTTAATACATTTGTCACTTGAAAACAGTAGTTTATTTATGCTCCAAAAACCTGACGCGTACATTTTTACACATATATCTTGGGGAACATCAAAACATCAAATTTAACAACTCGATTTTAAATTAATTAATTTAAACAAAACAAAAAGGGCAAAGAGAGTTGCTTAGTAGAACGGAAAGCAATTTAAAAGACTAGTTTTTGTAATATTTTTACTATTTGTGATGATTAGAGATTTCAATGAATACAACTAAAAGCATGGAAAGATATATGTATACATTAAATATGATCACTTTATAAAAGTATTTAACACATTTACGATTGGAAATATTAACCTAAAACTTGTAGAGATATAATATGTTTATATTCCTATTTACTCTGTCCTATTTAAATCTAAGTTTTAGGTATTAATTGAACATTTAAAAACGTTTGAAAAGCGGAAGAAAGGAAAACTATACGTATATGAATAATTTCGATTTAAAATGGGATTTTGAAACTTTTTGTACAATAGAATAACTCATATTACACTTTTATACCATTTACAAAAGAATTCATTTTACATAGTAAATAATTTCATATATTCATTGTTTTCTATAAGGAAACAAAAGCCATTATGTTTTATTTATTTAAATTTATTTAATAAAAAGACCTAATATCGGTTAGTTATACAGGGTAACGACGTGATGTATGTTCAGACAAATCTGTAAGTGTAATTATTTTCAAAGGAAATGAGTAAACTCACTAAATAATGTATGTTTTTTTATGATATCTTCACTACCATAAATATAGACTATCAATTTTTACTCCCTCCCCTTTAGCATCATAAAAAGGCCAAACTTCTGATTACTAAGTTCAATACTTACGGAAAGACAGAGTTAAATATCGGTTACCTCATTATTAATTACGAGGTTTTTATGATATATTTGCCATCCAAGACAGACACCTATCAAAAAGACACAATTCTACATCTTCAAGTAGGAGGGTAATGGATTACAGGAGTCCATAAACACGGACAAAGTAGTTAACAAAAACGTATTGACTTGACCCAGTTTTTGCCTGGGGCAGATACCAAATCGTCGCAACGTGTAAGTCCGCGTTGGACAAACAAGGCAAGATGTTGCCAATCTTAGCAATATAACCCCGTGTGCTTACTTTCGCATTACAGAGGCAGCGTTTGTTTGTGCTGAACAAACATGTTAGCTCGAGCAAGCGGCAACATGCCACGGTTCAGTTGCAACTAAAACTTTATCAAACATTTAGTTTAGTAGTGCCTTGAATGAAACTGTGGAGTTTTGTGTTTGATATAAAACTTGTCTAAATGGTTCAGAAACATTGTATTAGACTATTATAAATAAATATTGTACACGCTTTGTACATCCGAAAAATCATTTAGGTTAGGGTATAACAAACTCATACAGAGGTTTTGGGTGTATTGCCTGGAACAAATTTCAATTTTTCATTGGCTAAAAACGTTATTTTACATTGACCAGTTTTGTAAAGTATTTTATATTTCAAACTCTCATAAACAAATTGTTTCCTAATAAACTACAATAGCCTTAGTTCTGTTATGATTTTGGGTCTCAAAGACAAACTACGTAAATATATTTGTAAATTATAAATTAGGAAGGGCTTCTGCAGTTTTTTATCTATTAGAGAATAAGCGTAATAGATTACGAAGATATTAAAATATATTTAAAGAAGTATGAAAGTCTCAATCGCAGTAAAAATAAACGGGTTTTTATATAGGTAACAACTGAAAACATATATCATCTTATAAAATCAAGGGAAACGTGTTCTAATTGAAATTTTAAAAGATATTTTATAACGAACAAAGTCAATATGCAAATTATATATTGTACGAAAGTAGGTTAATTGAAAAGATAACTGAGTGCTTCACTTTGTTGAAAATATATTCTTGATTGCAGTATTTGCAGTCGGTGCTTTGCTGCAATCAGAAACTGAGGTTTAATTCGGTAAATATGAATGAATTCATCTTATTTATTTCTAACGCAAAATTCAAATGTAGAGGAAACATGGTTTTATATAATATAACCAAATAGCCTCGTACTTGATTAACGTATCACGGATGCAAGATATCTGGTATATGTTTATAAAAAATATATAATATTTTTAAATCACATCCAGTGTTATGTATTAAAAAAACACAATATGTATATACGAGTATAGAGCTTTTAATACAAAACAAATGATGTTTTAATAAGTGTGTATGAATGTGTATACATATATAAATATATATATATATATATATATATATATATATATATATATATATATATATATATATATATTAAAGTTAAACACAAATTATTTGATGAACAAATTCAAGTGAGATCAAGGCACCAAACTATTTATAAGGTCATTGATGTTATAGAAAAAATTACATAAAGTGCAATACTTATAAACATATGGTCGTTTGTAGCACATATGATTTAATTTTGTAAAAATATTTTAATAGATAATTATTTTCCTGAAGATGCTGGTACAATTTTTTCGGCGAAAAGCTTTGAATAAATATATTCATTAAAAGTATTCTTGTTTTTGAAATATTTTATTTTATTAATTATATATATATAGATATAGATATATATGTGTGTGTGTGTGTGTGTGTGTGTGTGTGTGTGTGTGTGTGTGTGTGTGTGTGTGTGTGTGTGTGTGTGTGTTGCAACGTCCCCCCCCCCGCTCACCTAACCTCTACGGTCCCGTACCACCGCATCTCCACGCGGTCGTTTTGTTAGCGTTGTGTTGTTTAAATCCTTTCTTGCAGAATACTAAAACTTAATTGTTTACAAGAAAACATATTTATAAACAACCAAACCTCTGCCTATCACCCTGCTGGTAAAACCGTGCTAAACTCCCAGAGTAAAGTGTATGTTTCCTGCTCGTATAGCCAAACCCACAACAAGCCTATTCCCGCTGACTACTATTTAAAATACATATAAACCCTCCTAAATACGTTTATCAATAGTGTATGGTCTAAGTATAGTCACACATGTCAAATTCATAGTCAGCTGGAAAGAAACACATTTAGAATAATACACATAAAAAACACAGAGTCTTACCACCTGATGATGATCTGCAGAAACAGCAAGGGAACGTGCAAAATATGATTGTGTTTAAAAATACCTATTTTAAAAGGCTCCTGTGTCCTCTTAAACACAATCTGCCAGTAGATAAATCTCTGGACTTTTATTACAAAAAACCAACTAATCTATAGACTAGCTCATGAAATTAGTAGAGCGAAACTCTTTAAAACATTAGGCTTTATCTATTGCCATTTAATGAAATTTAATTAAATTTGTTTACTGATTTGATAATCATTTTTATATTAGTTGGAAAAAGCTAAACAGTTTTTATTGGTTATTTGACACAGGATAGAATGCAAATAATGTTGATTTTTATGACATATTTAACTCTATTTATTGAAATAAAAAAGAAAATTTCCCTTTAAAGTATTACACAATTATATTAGCAAAACAATTCTCTGAGTTACTTCTTGTTTCTCATGCTTTAAAAAACTATACTTTGCATATAGTTTGATAACATAGACATAACATAAAATTATTTTCAAAATTACACATAATAATATTTTATCTCCTATATGGAATTGGTAAATTCATATTTTGTAACCTTTAATTTTTAAATTTATAATATTCGAGAATTTCTCATTTTCTTTAAATAAACGGCTTATGGCCAAAAACCTTTTGTAATTTTAATATTCATTATTTTAAATATTCTGAGCACATAAATTCATTTACTTAGCATACAATTTATTTAAATTTTATAAAGAGTGAAGTCATTGTTTTAAGCTTGCAAATTTGTTTGAATTTAATAAAATTAACTAACTAAATTTGACGTGACTGATTTCGAATAAAGAAAATGACTTGCCAAAGATGTTCTTGCCGGTCCTTGGGGTCCCTCGTCTGGATTCCCTGGTCCTTGGACACCGGAAGTCGCCATCCCTGGTTCGTCGGTGGTGGTTTCCCTCTATTCGAGCGTCCTGGAGGCTGAGTCTGGAGCCTTCATCCTTGGTGGTCCTGGATGTCGAAAGCGCTGAGGTTATCGTCCATCTGGCCTGCTGACGGTCTCTACTCGCGGTCCAGCATAGCGTCCCGCGGCACCTCGTGTTAGAAAATTTTTACAGACTGTCTCTAAAGCTTAGAGACCAAGTATATATAGCGGTGAATTTAACCTACCGCACCCCGCCTGCAAGTTTGCTATCGCTCGGTTTATTCCTTGTACAGGCAAGTCGGGCAACGAATCTGTTTTAGCTTGCATAGTTTGATAATTAATTTTAGAACACTGAAAAATGTCTATTTTATTTAAACGGCTGTAACTTTTTTGTTTCTTAAGTTTTCTGAATTCTGTTTTCTTTAATGTTCATTCTAGGTTATTGTGGTTCTTTTGAAATGTCGATGAAAGTTCTACGTGGTTTGGTTCGAAAAATAGCTTTTTTAGGCACTTAGAATTTTTTCGCTTCACTCTCGATGTTCAAATTTAGTTAGTTATTACAACTTTATTTTATAACATTCTTTAATGTGGCTTAACTATTCTATTTACTGTTTTATTTAATTTTTCCCTCTTTAATAATTGTATAATTCCCTACTTGATTATTTTAAAAACAGCTTTATTTCTAAAAAACAGGAAATTACTTATTTCCCACTTGCGACGGTCTCTCACCCCGTTGCAATTTCCCCGTTTGAGAGGTTAAAAATGTTTTACTTTGTTAAAATGTTTTTTACCAATTCCTTATCTTATTATTACTTAAACTATCTTATTCTATTATAAAATTTTCTTATTATTATTCTCTTGTTTCTTGAGAAGTTTTCACCCTGAAACACTTCAAACACAAGTCAATTAGCAATTCATTAGTCACTTTTGTTTACACTAACTCTTATTTTGTCAAATTACATATTATTCACCACACTGATGGCTGTCATTTCCTTTATATATTTACCACGTCAATTTCATTTTATACTAGTTATGGCTTTAAAAACAATGACTTGCAATTAAAAACCTAACTAATCTTACAATACTATTTTTTAAACATATTCCATTTATATCTTAAGTATTACGTATTATTGTGTCAGCTGTGGAAGTACAGTTTATCAAGTTTAATTTGTTTACTTTCCGATAAACCTTTCCTAGCGGCTAACTATTGCGTGGATTCTACATTCCAAACTACCTGGCAAGGTCAATGAGCTGGCTTGTTAAACATTCTAATACAACAATTCTACTTATCATATTAAACGGAACGAACCTTGCCTTCAAATTCTCTATCTTTAGATTGTACAGTTTATAAAACTGGCTTGTGTCCAGATTATCGAAGTCCACTTGATAACTCTTGATTGCTTCTGATTTTAATGCAAAGTTTCTTATTGTTGCGACCTTTATCGTTAGTACACAAGTTTTCTTGTTTTATATTGTACAGTGATAGTCTGATCTAACGACCCACTATTTCATGCACACAAATTTCTTGTTTGATTTTGCAAAGGTCTGTCCGCGTATTTGTTGTACAAGTTATTAAGATTCGCCTGCTATCTGCCTGATTGTTGCTTGATTTAACCCGCTTGTTTGATTTAAGCAGTGGATGTAGCTCGCCAATGTTTGCTCAGCACACAAAGACTTCCTGAATAATACTTTTGTAATGTTGATTTAGTTATTAAATAGTTTGTTTTAAATTTTAACATTCGTCCCTTTACAAATACGTAGCTAATCTTAAAGTCTAGATTTAGCCTTGTTCAATTACTGCTTATTCTTGTCTTTACGTTAAATCATTTTGTTAATCATTCTGACAATGTTATTCCTGCCTAACTTAGTTTATCGCTCGCGTACTGGTTCTATTATTGCAGCAATATTCTAATTTGGCATTTTTGTACTTTTAGGATTATGATCGGTGTAAAGTTCAGATTCTAGAATCCCTTTACTCGTCATAACGCTTCTTACTGTTTTTAACATCATATACAATTTTACAGAATACATTACAAGATATTTTATAATTGTTAACACAGTTGATTTGATTAATTGTAACAATTCAAGTTATTGTTCCTAATTTTGCTTCTTATCCCGTAAACATTTCTCTTTAAACATTTTTGGAATATCCGTAGAACATCCTATTGACTTTGTCCTGTTTTAAATACATTTAGGCTTTTTTGCCCTCTACTATTTTGGTACGTCCGGCTTATTTTGTTGCAAGGAAAGTTTTTATAAACTCGTTCCCCGCCCGTCCACCGGATACTTCAGTGCAGCCTTGTTTACAAATACAAGTGATTGCCTTAACCTTGAGCCTTTGTTTACATTTGTTCGACTCGGTGGGTCTTTCATTCAAACATCTGAATACTTTATTATAAATTATTTCAACCTAGACAATTCTGGTTTATTTAAAAGTACAGCGGTTATTTATTTGTACTGCCTTTCTTAATAGTATTTAGTTTTAAAATATTTTTTACTCATTCATAAAACTTTTTAATATCTTTTATGTCATAGATGCCTCGGATTTTATCTGTAACCATGTTTGCAATTTGGTAGGTTTTTCGACCCATTTTCCTTTTAATTTTATAAGGACCTTGGTACCTTAACAGCAGCTTTTCTGTCTCATTCTTAGACACATCTGATCTATTGTGCCTAGTGATTAGGACTAAATCGCCCGGTTGAAACGACGTTTCTCGGCAGTTTATATTTTTCATAGCAGCCCGTCTTTCTCCCACTGTCCTTATACGATCGAATACATTTTGTAATGTTTGTCTTTGTGTCGCTTGTTCCGCATTTCTACAATCATCTGGCAGAAATCTCTCCCATATATATATCGGTACTTCCCCATGGTGTACCTGGATAGGTGAATATCCAGTTACTTCATGGGGAGTTATGTTAATTACCTGTTCCATATATGGCAGATATCTCATCCATGATGACTGCGCTTCATGACAATAGGTCCTAAGAATCCTGCCCAGATCTCGGTTTATCCTCTCGGCATGGTTTACCTGTGGATGCCTGACCGGAATTAATGTATGCTCAACACTGTTGTCGCGCATCCATAAATTCCATTGTCGGGACGTAAAAGCCGATCCGAAATCTGAGAGTATTCGCCTAGGCTTCCCTATTGTCTGAAAATAATGCGACAGTTTGGCGATTGTACTCGTCGTATTTGGGCGCTTAACTGCATATAATTTTACTAATTTCGAGAATACGTCTACAACCACTAAAATGTGTCTTGCACCTCCTGTGCTCCGGGGCAAAGGTCCTAAAAAATCGACAGCAACAATCTCTCCCGGCTGTTGTGTTAAAATGGGTTTAGTCCTTGCTTGCAAATATCGATTTGTTACTTTTGCAAACTGGCAAATCCGACATTTCCGAATGACATCTATGACTTGTTTATGTATATTTTTAATGTAAACATGTTTGTTTATCATTTTGACAATTTTATTTCTACCTAAATGTGCATATTGTTTGTGTACATGCTCTATAAATGGAACGATATTTTGCTTTGGCATCACAGCCTTCGTTCTATTGTTTACAATTTTACATAATATATTGTTACATATTTTATAATAATTAAACTGATTTATGTGATTTATTATATGAGAAAGTTCAGGTTCTTGCTCCTGGACTTGTCTCATTTCTTTAAACATCTTTTGTATTATTGTAGGGCATTCTACCTTAATTTGTCCTATTTTAACTATATTTAATCCCTTTTGCCCGCTATTATTTCCTGTATTACTTTGATACATCCGACTTATGGTGTCGCAAGGAACGTTTTCTTTACCTGGACAGTGTCTCATTTTTGGCTGATATTCCTGTATCGCGAGAATCCACCTAGTTATGCGTGCATTGGTATAGTTGCATGAATAGAGAAACTTTAGTGCTTTGTTGTCTGTAATGATAGTTAATGGGGCCCCTACTATCAATGGCCGAAACTTCTTTAGGCCATGCACTATTGCCAAAAGCTCCTTTTCGCACACTGTATACCCTAATTCCGCGTGTTTCAGTGTTCTCGATACAAATCCAATTACTTGTAACCTGCCCTGTTGGTCTTCCTGGTACAGCTGACTTGCTATAGCGTTATCGCTCGCATCAGTTTGTAAAAACGTTCCCCGACCTTCTACCGGATGTGTCAAAGTAACTGCTTCCACAAACAGGTTTTTTACATTCCTAAATGCATCTTGCATTTCTATATCCCAAACCCAGGGTTGTCCCTTTCTTAATAGCTTCAACAGGGGTGAAGTTTCTCGGGCGTATTGACTTGTGAATCGCGAATAATAATTCACAAATCCTAAGAATGATTGTAACTGTTTTTTATTCTTAGGACTAGGAAAGTCGCGAATCGCTTGGAGCTTATCTGGGTCAGTTTTTACCCCTTTCTGGTCAAAAATGTACCCTAAAAACTTCACTTCCTGTTGGCAGAACAATGTCTTATTGGGATTTATTGTTAAATTTCCCTCCCTGAATTTGGAAAATATTATACGCAAGTGCTCGAGGTGTTCTTCAAATGTCTCCGATAGACATAACAAGTCGTCAACATAGGCTAATATGTTGTCGCTTAACTCCACGCCAAGTGTTAAATCGACTGTTCTTACTAGGGCCGCTAGAGAATTCTGTAACCCGAATGGAACGACCTTAAAATTGTACACCTTATTGTCGAATAAGAAACCGGTATATTTCTTGGAATCGTGTGTCAATGGCACTTGCCAAAAACTTGATGTCATATCAATTTTTGTAATATACCGTTTATTCCTTCCTTTTCTTAGGATGTCGTCTATACTAGGTGCACTCTCATAATCGGGTACAGTTATCTCGTTTAACTTCCTAGCGTCTAAACAAAGTCGAACTGTATTGTCTGATTTTATGACAACAACCATAGGATTAACATACGGCGTCCTTGACCTCTCAATTATGTCATATCGGAGCATTTTGTCGATTTCTTCCTGAACCTGTTTGCGGAAGTTCATTGGAATAGGATAGTTCCTGTTCACAAAAGTTGTGCCTTCCTTAATTTTGAGCGCATGTTTATATTTATTGGATCTACCTGGTTTTTCATTAAACACGTCTGAATAATTGTTTATCAATTCTTGTAACTTCAACATTTCTTGTTTGTTTAATATGCAGTGATTATTTGTATTTTCCAACTTAATCGTATTTATTTTTAGATATGTTTTACGCGTTCTGGTTTTCTTTCGGCGTTTTGTGTTACGCCATTGTGCGTAATTCCTGTATTTTATTTTTGTTTTTGATTTATTTTTACTTGGTTTATTTTGATAATTTTTATACTGGTGAGATTTACTTTTAAATTTATTTTTAGCAAACAATTTGGACTTCGTTTTCAAGCAAGATTGGTTAGAATTAAAATGCTTTGGAATTCTTGTTAAGTCTAACGGATTTGTTTCCCGACAATTAGGTCTTTCCCTAACTTGTTGGAATTTTATTTGTTTCGGCTTGTAGCCATTTTTATTTAATTCGTTGAATCCTCCCTCGTCATTATTTAATTTGTTTGTTGTAGGCTTGGTTAACCCATTTTTTGCTTTGTTTAATCCCGTTAGCTTACTTGATTCCGTTCTTTCACAGTTTAATAATTCACTCTTCCTCGAATTTTCGCACAATTTGTTATTTAAATTTTTGGTAACCTCGTTCTTAACCTTATTCGTTGACAATTGTTTTGATTTTATTTTTTGTTCCCCGCTTGTATCGGTGGAACATTTTACATTTTTAGTTATATTTTTGTTTATTATTTTATTAATTTTATTACATCCTATCTCTTGTTTTATATTATTTTTATTATTCGATACAAGAAACTCCTGGTGCAGCAGATATCCATCAATTTCATACGTCATGAACGATCTCTCCATGTTTATCCGGGCTTTTAACGCACACAAAGTATTTGCTCCCAAGATGAGGTCAACCCGTAGATTGTCCACAATCAAGAAAACAAATTCCTTTGTGTGTCCGTTTAATGTTAGAGGTAGCATCGTTTGTAATTTGACTCGTTTACAGGTTGACCCTAATGCTGTGACTATCGCTACATTAGCTATAGGTAGCTCATAGAATAAATTCCCGTTTTGTTTTAGGGCTATGTATTTTTCTGTTTTAATCACAGACATTTGGGCACCTGTATCAACTTGTGCAATAAACTTATGGTCTTTAATTTCGCACTCTATCACTGGACACTGGTCTATATTCTCCAGTTTTACAACCGAGTCAATTCTTTCCTCTAACAAATCGTCCCTAATAGACATGGAAAAACCGCCTAGCCTGATCTTATTATGATGGTAAACCGGCTTTTCCTTCGGTCTCTCGCTCTGAATTATTTTTGACTTCTTTGTGCTTCGGATCTCTAACCTGGTTAACTTATCTCCCTGATTGTTGCCAGAGATCCTTATATTTAGTTTTTTGGCTTGTGGTCGCTTGGTCCGGGGATAGGCGATTTAGGATGAGGGTTTTTAGGATACTTGGTCTCTTGGTATTTTGCGGTATCACCATGGGACCTTGGGTTAGGGTTAGGTTGTTGGTTTGGAGCAACCTGCCTCTGTTGACTTCTTTGAGCGATCCCATTACCATTTCCGTTGTCAGTAACGCTGTCTAGCTGTTGTAGGAAAACTATCGCTTGTTTGATGTTACTTGTGGGGTTTCCCACACTAGCTAGCTGAACGTTACTCCCAAAGTGTTTCATTAACATGAAAATTAGATGGTTCTCTGGGATTATCGGGTCTAAGTTTTTCGCCCTGTTTACCATCATAATAAAATACTCTGCCATAGAGTATGGTCCATTATTATGGTAGCGTCCTTGATTTATCTGTCTGCGTACCCTATCCTGCTGGCGATAACTCCAGAAATGCTCCGTGAATTCCTGCCTGAATTCAGAATAAGTTTCTGTATTGTTTTTTATGGCTTTCCACCATGCATCCGCTGCCCCTTTCAAATATCGTTCTACAATTCTTAATTTTGCAGTCTCGTCCATAGTATTGTCTATTTCAGAAAATAGATCTTCTATTTCCCCTAGGAATGTCATTGGATCTTCCTTGTCATTTCCCCAGAACTCAATCCTACGGTACGTAGCCTCCCCGTTCCTGTCTATTACCCTTGGTAAGCAAACTTGTGTTACTATTCCCGCTCCAGCTGTTTGCTTTACCTTTGCAACTTGTTGCTTTACCGATTTAATGTCCTCTTGGATATCCTGTACTTTCTCGTTTAATTTAGCCGTTTTTGTTTCCGTTTTAGTTTTTAATCTCTCTATTTCCGTTTCATGTTCGCTTAACTTTTCATATATATGACTTGTCTTAGCCTCATTTTCTTTTTGGTAGTCATCGAATTTTCCCTGGAAAGCCTCCCATAACCGTTGTCTTTCCATTTTCTCTTCGGCTTTTTCCTTCTCTCTCAGTTGTCTTTCTTCCTCTCTTAGTCGTTTCTCTTCCGCCTTCTCTTTCTCTCTCAACTGTTTCTCTTCCTCTCTCCATCGTTTTTCTACCTCCTTCTCTTTCTCTCTCAATTGTTTCTCCTCCTCTCTCCATTGTTTTTCTTTGTCTTCTCTCTCCTTCGCTCTTTGTTCTGCTTCCTCTCTCAATCGTTTCTCTTTTTCATCTCTCTCTTTCTCTCTTTGTCTTGCTTCCTCCTTCTCTTTCTCCCTCAATTGTCTCTCCTCCTCTCTCGATCGTTTCTCTTCCGCCTTCTCTTTCTCTCTCACTTGTTTCTCCTCCTCTCTCAATCGCTTCGCTTCCGCCTTCTCTTTCTCTCGCTCTTCTTTGTCTTTTTCCTCCTTTGCCTTGAAATAGGCCATCAATTTATCTATCTCGGGTTTTGACATTTTGATTTACTATTTAATATTCAATTATTTATTTATGTACTTATTCCTTTCTTTTCGATTTGGTTTAGGCCAGATGGTTCCTACCCGCTCTTTCGACTAAATCCTATACAAATTTATTTATTTATTTATTTTATTTTTATTCGTACGCTCTTAGATTCGTTCAAATCATATTATTATTTAAAAATTTAATTACATTATTTAAAACATTTTGACTTCATTTATTTAAACTATCTCGATTCATTTCTATTATTTAATTATTCAATTTTGATATAGGGAACCTGTTCAAAGTCCCTACCGTCTGGGCGCCAATTCTGCAACGTCCCCCCCACCTCACCTAACCTCTACGGTCCCGTACCACCGCATCTCCACGCGGTCGTTTTGTTAGCGTTGTGTTGTTTAAATCCTTTCTTGCAGAATACTAAAACTTAATTGTTTACAAGAAAACATATTTATAAACAACCAAACCTCTGCCTATCACCCTGCTGGTAAAACCGTGCTAAACTCCCAGAGTAAAGTGTATGTTTCCTGCTCGTATGGCCAAACCCACAACAAGCCTATTCCCGCTGACTACTATTTAAAATACATATAAACCCTCCTAAATAAGTTTATCAATAGTGTATGGTCTAAGTATAGTCACACATGTCAAATTCATAGTCAGCTGGAAAGAAACACATTTAGAATAATACACATAAAAAACACAGAGTCTTACCACCTGATGATGATCTGCAGAAACAGCAAGGGAACGTGCAAAATATGATTGTGTTTAAAAATACCTATTTTAAAAGGCTCCTGTGTCCTCTTAAACACAATCTGCCAGTAGATAAATCTCTGGACTTTTATTACAAAAAACCAACTAATCTATAGACTAGCTCATGAAATTAGTAGAGCGAAACTCTTTAAAACATTAGGCTTATCTATTGCCATTTAATGAAATTTAATTAAATTTGTTTACTGATTTGATAATCATTTTTATATTAGTTGGAAAAAGCTAAACAGTTTTTATTGGTTATTTGACACAGGATAGAATGCAAATAATGTTGATTTTTATGACATATTTAACTCTATTTATTGAAATAAAAAAGAAAATTTCCCTTTAAAGTATTACACAATTATATTAGCAAAACAATTCTCTGAGTTACTTCTTGTTTCTCATGCTTTAAAAAACTATACTTTGCATATAGTTTGATAACATAGACATAACATAAAATTATTTTCAAAATTACACATAATAATATTTTATCTCCTATATGGAATTGGTAAATTCATATTTTGTAACCTTTAATTTTTAAATTTATAATATTCGAGAATTTCTCATTTTCTTTAAATAAACGGCTTATGGCCAAAAACCTTTTGTAATTTTAATATTCATTATTTTAAATATTCTGAGCACATAAATTCATTTACTTAGCATACAATTTATTTAAATTTTATAAAGAGTGAAGTCATTGTTTTAAGCTTGCAAATTTGTTTGAATTTAATAAAATTAACTAACTAAATTTGACGTGACTGATTTCGAATAAAGAAAATGACTTGCCAAAGATGTTCTTGCCGGTCCTTGGGGTCCCTCGTCTGGATTCCCTGGTCCTTGGACACCGGAAGTCGCCATCCCTGGTTCGTCGGTGGTGGTTTCCCTCTATTCGAGCGTCCTGGAGGCTGAGTCTGGAGCCTTCATCCTTGGTGGTCCTGGATGTCGAAAGCGCTGAGGTTATCGTCCATCTGGCCTGCTGACGGTCTCTACTCGCGGTCCAGCATAGCGTCCCGCGGCACCTCGTGTTAGAAAATTTTTACAGACTGTCTCTAAAGCTTAGAGACCAAGTATATATAGCGGTGAATTTAACCTACCGCACCCCGCCTGCAAGTTTGCTATCGCTCGGTTTATTCCTTGTACAGGCAAGTCGGGCAACGAATCTGTTTTAGCTTGCATAGTTTGATAATTAATTTTAGAACACTGAAAAATGTCTATTTTATTTAAACGGCTGTAACTTTTTTGTTTCTTAAGTTTTCTGAATTCTGTTTTCTTTAATGTTCATTCTAGGTTATTGTGGTTCTTTTGAAATGTCGATGAAAGTTCTACGTGGTTTGGTTCGAAAAATAGCTTTTTTAGGCACTTAGAATTTTTTCGCTTCACTCTCGATGTTCAAATTTAGTTAGTTATTACAACTTTATTTTATAACATTCTTTAATGTGGCTTAACTATTCTATTTACTGTTTTATTTAATTTTTCCCTCTTTAATAATTGTATAATTCCCTACTTGATTATTTTAAAAACAGCTTTATTTCTAAAAAACAGGAAATTACTTATTTCCCACTTGCGACGGTCTCTCACCCCGTTGCAATTTCCCCGTTTGAGAGGTTAAAAATGTTTTACTTTGTTAAAATGTTTTTTACCAATTCCTTATCTTATTATTACTTAAACTATCTTATTCTATTATAAAATTTTCTTATTATTATTCTCTTGTTTCTTGAGAAGTTTTCACCCTGAAACACTTCAAACACAAGTCAATTAGCAATTCATTAGTCACTTTTGTTTACACTAACTCTTATTTTGTCAAATTACATATTATTCACCACACTGATGGCTGTCATTTCCTTTATATATTTACCACGTCAATTTCATTTTATACTAGTTATGGCTTTAAAAACAATGACTTGCAATTAAAAACCTAACTAATCTTACAATACTATTTTTTAAACATATTCCATTTATATCTTAAGTATTACGTATTATTGTGTCAGCTGTGGAAGTACAGTTTATCAAGTTTAATTTGTTTACTTTCCGATAAACCTTTCCTAGCGGCTAACTATTGCGTGGATTCTACATTCCAAACTACCTGGCAAGGTCAATGAGCTGGCTTGTTAAACATTCTAATACAACAATTCTACTTATCATATTAAACGGAACGAACCTTGCCTTCAAATTCTCTATCTTTAGATTGTACAGTTTATAAAACTGGCTTGTGTCCAGATTATCGAAGTCCACTTGATAACTCTTGATTGCTTCTGATTTTAATGCAAAGTTTCTTATTGTTGCGACCTTTATCGTTAGTACACAAGTTTTCTTGTTTTATATTGTACAGTGATAGTCTGATCTAACGACCCACTATTTCATGCACACAAATTTCTTGTTTGATTTTGCAAAGGTCTGTCCGCGTATTTGTTGTACAAGTTATTAAGATTCGCCTGCTATCTGCCTGATTGTTGCTTGATTTAACCCGCTTGTTTGATTTAAGCAGTGGATGTAGCTCGCCAATGTTTGCTCAGCACACAAAGACTTCCTGAATAATACTTTTGTAATGTTGATTTAGTTATTAAATAGTTTGTTTTAAATTTTAACATTCGTCCCTTTACAAATACGTAGCTAATCTTAAAGTCTAGATTTAGCCTTGTTCAATTACTGCTTATTCTTGTCTTTACGTTAAATCATTTTGTTAATCATTCTGACAATGTTATTCCTGCCTAACTTAGTTTATCGCTCGCGTACTGGTTCTATTATTGCAGCAATATTCTAATTTGGCATTTCTGTACTTTTAGGATTATGATCGGTGTAAAGTTCAGATTCTAGAATCCCTTTACTCGTCATAACGCTTCTTACTGTTTTTAACATCATATACAATTTTACAGAATACATTACAAGATATTTTATAATTGTTAACACAGTTGATTTGATTAATTGTAACAATTCAAGTTATTGTTCCTAATTTTGCTTCTTATCCCGTAAACATTTCTCTTTAAACATTTTTGGAATATCCGTAGAACATCCTATTGACTTTGTCCTGTTTTAAATACATTTAGGCTTTTTTGCCCTCTACTATTTTGGTACGTCCGGCTTATTTTGTTGCAAGGAAAGTTTTTATAAACTCGTTCCCCGCCCGTCCACCGGATACTTCAGTGCAGCCTTGTTTACAAATACAAGTGATTGCCTTAACCTTGAGCCTTTGTTTACATTTGTTCGACTCGGTGGGTCTTTCATTCAAACATCTGAATACTTTATTATAAATTATTTCAACCTAGACAATTCTGGTTTATTTAAAAGTACAGCGGTTATTTATTTGTACTGCCTTTCTTAATAGTATTTAGTTTTAAAATATTTTTTACTCATTCATAAAACTTTTTAATATCTTTTATGTCATAGATGCCTCGGATTTTATCTGTAACCATGTTTGCAATTTGGTAGGTTTTTCGACCCATTTTCCTTTTAATTTTATAAGGACCTTGGTACCTTAACAGCAGCTTTTCTGTCTCATTCTTAGACACATCTGATCTATTGTGCCTAGTGATTAGGACTAAATCGCCCGGTTGAAACGACGTTTCTCGGCAGTTTATATTTTGCATAGCAGCCCGTCTTTCTCCCACTGTCCTTATACGATCGAATACATTTTGTAATGTTTGTCTTTGTGTCGCTTGTTCCGCATTTCTACAATCATCTGGCAGAAATCTCTCCCATATATATATCGGTACTTCCCCATGGTGTACTTGGATAGGTGAATATTCAGTTACTTCATGGGGAGTTATGTTAATTACCTGTTCCATATATGGCAGATATCTCATCCATGATGACTGCGCTTCATGACAATAGGTCCTAAGAATCCTGCCCAGATCTCGGTTTATCCTCTCGGCATGGTTTACCTGTGGATGCCTGACCGGAATTAATGTATGCTCAACACTGTTGTCGCGCATCCATAAATTCCATTGTCGGGACGTAAAAGCCGATCCGAAATCTGAGAGTATTCGCCTAGGCTTCCCTATTGTCTGAAAATAATGCGACAGTTTGGCGATTGTACTCGTCGTATTTGGGCGCTTAACTGCATATAATTTTACTAATTTCGAGAATACGTCTACAACCACTAAAATGTGTCTTGCACCTCCTGTGCTCCGGGGCAAAGGTCCTAAAAAATCGACAGCAACAATCTCTCCCGGCTGTTGTGTTAAAATGGGTTTAGTCCTTGCTTGCAAATATCGATTTGTTACTTTTGCAAACTGGCAAATCCGACATTTCCGAATGACATCTATGACTTGTTTATGTATATTTTTAATGTAAACATGTTTGTTTATCATTTTGACAATTTTATTTCTACCTAAATGTGCATATTGTTTGTGTACATGCTCTATAAATGGAACGATATTTTGCTTTGGCATCACAGCCTTCGTTCTATTGTTTACAATTTTACATAATATATTGTTACATATTTTATAATAATTAAACTGATTTATGTGATTTATTATATGAGAAAGTTCAGGTTCTTGCTCCTGGACTTGTCTCATTTCTTTAAACATCTTTTGTATTATTGTAGGGCATTCTACCTTAATTTGTCCTATTTTAACTATATTTAATCCCTTTTGCCCGCTATTATTTCCTGTATTACTTTGATACATCCGACTTATGGTGTCGCAAGGAACGTTTTCTTTACCTGGACAGTGTCTCATTTTTGGCTGATATTCCTGTATCGCGAGAATCCACCTAGTTATGCGTGCATTGGTATAGTTGCATGAATAGAGAAACTTTAGTGCTTTGTTGTCTGTAATGATAGTTAATGGGGCCCCTACTATCAATGGCCGAAACTTCTTTAGGCCATGCACTATTGCCAAAAGCTCCTTTTCGCACACTGTATACCCTAATTCCGCGTGTTTCAGTGTTCTCGATACAAATCCAATTACTTGTAACCTGCCCTGTTGGTCTTCCTGGTACAGCTGACTTGCTATAGCGTTATCGCTCGCATCAGTTTGTAAAAACGTTCCCCGACCTTCTACCGGATGTGTCAAAGTAACTGCTTCCACAAACAGGTTTTTTACATTCCTAAATGCATCTTGCATTTCTATATCCCAAACCCAGGGTTGTCCCTTTCTTAATAGCTTCAACAGGGGTGAAGTTTCTCGGGCGTATTGACTTGTGAATCGCGAATAATAATTCACAAATCCTAAGAATGATTGTAACTGTTTTTTATTCTTAGGACTAGGAAAGTCGCGAATCGCTTGGAGCTTATCTGGGTCAGTTTTTACCCCTTTCTGGTCAAAAATGTACCCTAAAAACTTCACTTCCTGTTGGCAGAACAATGTCTTATTGGGATTTATTGTTAAATTTCCCTCCCTGAATTTGGAAAATATTATACGCAAGTGCTCGAGGTGTTCTTCAAATGTCTCCGATAGACATAACAAGTCGTCAACATAGGCTAATATGTTGTCGCTTAACTCCACGCCAAGTGTTAAATCGACTGTTCTTACTAGGGCCGCTAGAGAATTCTGTAACCCGAATGGAACGACCTTAAAATTGTACACCTTATTGTCGAATAAGAAACCGGTATATTTCTTGGAATCGTGTGTCAATGGCACTTGCCAAAAACTTGATGTCATATCAATTTTTGTAATATACCGTTTATTCCTTCCTTTTCTTAGGATGTCGTCTATACTAGGTGCACTCTCATAATCGGGTACAGTTATCTCGTTTAACTTCCTAGCGTCTAAACAAAGTCGAACTGTATTGTCTGATTTTATGACAACAACCATAGGATTAACATACGGCGTCCTTGACCTCTCAATTATGTCATATCGGAGCATTTTGTCGATTTCTTCCTGAACCTGTTTGCGGAAGTTCATTGGAATAGGATAGTTCCTGTTCACAAAAGTTGTGCCTTCCTTAATTTTGAGCGCATGTTTATATTTATTGGATCTACCTGGTTTTTCATTAAACACGTCTGAATAATTGTTTATCAATTCTTGTAACTTCAACATTTCTTGTTTGTTTAATATGCAGTGATTATTTGTATTTTCCAACTTAATCGTATTTATTTTTAGATATGTTTTACGCGTTCTGGTTTTCTTTCGGCGTTTTGTGTTACGCCATTGTGCGTAATTCCTGTATTTTATTTTTGTTTTTGATTTATTTTTACTTGGTTTATTTTGATAATTTTTATACTGGTGAGATTTACTTTTAAATTTATTTTTAGCAAACAATTTGGACTTCGTTTTCAAGCAAGATTGGTTAGAATTAAAATGCTTTGGAATTCTTGTTAAGTCTAACGGATTTGTTTCCCGACAATTAGGTCTTTCCCTAACTTGTTGGAATTTTATTTGTTTCGGCTTGTAGCCATTTTTATTTAATTCGTTGAATCCTCCCTCGTCATTATTTAATTTGTTTGTTGTAGGCTTGGTTAACCCATTTTTTGCTTTGTTTAATCCCGTTAGCTTACTTGATTCCGTTCTTTCACAGTTTAATAATTCACTCTTCCTCGAATTTTCGCACAATTTGTTATTTAAATTTTTGGTAACCTCGTTCTTAACCTTATTCGTTGACAATTGTTTTGATTTTATTTTTTGTTCCCCGCTTGTATCGGTGGAACATTTTACATTTTTAGTTATATTTTTGTTTATTATTTTATTAATTTTATTACATCCTATCTCTTGTTTTATATTATTTTTATTATTCGATACAAGAAACTCCTGGTGCAGCAGATATCCATCAATTTCATACGTCATGAACGATCTCTCCATGTTTATCCGGGCTTTTAACGCACACAAAGTATTTGCTCCCAAGATGAGGTCAACCCGTAGATTGTCCACAATCAAGAAAACAAATTCCTTTGTGTGTCCGTTTAATGTTAGAGGTAGCATCGTTTGTAATTTGACTCGTTTACAGGTTGACCCTAATGCTGTGACTATCGCTACATTAGCTATAGGTAGCTCATAGAATAAATTCCCGTTTTGTTTTAGGGCTATGTATTTTTCTGTTTTAATCACAGACATTTGGGCACCTGTATCAACTTGTGCAATAAACTTATGGTCTTTAATTTCGCACTCTATCACTGGACACTGGTCTATATTCTCCAGTTTTACAACCGAGTCAATTCTTTCCTCTAACAAATCGTCCCTAATAGACATGGAAAAACCGCCTAGCCTGATCTTATTATGATGGTAAACCGGCTTTTCCTTCGGTCTCTCGCTCTGAATTATTTTTGACTTCTTTGTGCTTCGGATCTCTAACCTGGTTAACTTATCTCCCTGATTGTTGCCAGAGATCCTTATATTTAGTTTTTTGGCTTGTGGTCGCTTGGTCCGGGGATAGGCGATTTAGGATGAGGGTTTTTAGGATACTTGGTCTCTTGGTATTTTGCGGTATCACCATGGGACCTTGGGTTAGGGTTAGGTTGTTGGTTTGGAGCAACCTGCCTCTGTTGACTTCTTTGAGCGATCCCATTACCATTTCCGTTGTCAGTAACGCTGTCTAGCTGTTGTAGGAAAACTATCGCTTGTTTGATGTTACTTGTGGGGTTTCCCACACTAGCTAGCTGAACGTTACTCCCAAAGTGTTTCATTAACATGAAAATTAGATGGTTCTCTGGGATTATCGGGTCTAAGTTTTTCGCCCTGTTTACCATCATAATAAAATACTCTGCCATAGAGTATGGTCCATTATTATGGTAGCGCCCTTGATTTATCTGTCTGCGTACCCTATCCTGCTGGCGATAACTCCAGAAATGCTCCGTGAATTCCTGCCTGAATTCAGAATAAGTTTCTGTATTGTTTTTTATGGCTTTCCACCATGCATCCGCTGCCCCTTTCAAATATCGTTCTACAATTCTTAATTTTGCAGTCTCGTCCATAGTATTGTCTATTTCAGAAAATAGATCTTCTATTTCCCCTAGGAATGTCATTGGATCTTCCTTGTCATTTCCCCAGAACTCAATCCTACGGTACGTAGCCTCCCCGTTCCTGTCTATTACCCTTGGTAAGCAAACTTGTGTTACTATTCCCGCTCCAGCTGTTTGCTTTACCTTTGCAACTTGTTGCTTTACCGATTTAATGTCCTCTTGGATATCCTGTACTTTCTCGTTTAATTTAGCCGTTTTTGTTTCCGTTTTAGTTTTTAATCTCTCTATTTCCGTTTCATGTTCGCTTAACTTTTCATATATATGACTTGTCTTAGCCTCATTTTCTTTTTGGTAGTCATCGAATTTTCCCTGGAAAGCCTCCCATAACCGTTGTCTTTCCATTTTCTCTTCGGCTTTTTCCTTCTCTCTCAGTTGTCTTTCTTCCTCTCTTAGTCGTTTCTCTTCCGCCTTCTCTTTCTCTCTCAACTGTTTCTCTTCCTCTCTCCATCGTTTTTCTACCTCCTTCTCTTTCTCTCTCAATTGTTTCTCCTCCTCTCTCCATTGTTTTTCTTTGTCTTCTCTCTCCTTCGCTCTTTGTTCTGCTTCCTCTCTCAATCGTTTCTCTTTTTCATCTCTCTCTTTCTCTCTTTGTCTTGCTTCCTCCTTCTCTTTCTCCCTCAATTGTCTCTCCTCCTCTCTCGATCGTTTCTCTTCCGCCTTCTCTTTCTCTCTCACTTGTTTCTCCTCCTCTCTCAATCGCTTCGCTTCCGCCTTCTCTTTCTCTCGCTCTTCTTTGTCTTTTTCCTCCTTTGCCTTGAAATAGGCCATCAATTTATCTATCTCGGGTTTTGACATTTTGATTTACTATTTAATATTCAATTATTTATTTATGTACTTATTCCTTTCTTTTCGATTTGGTTTAGGCCAGATGGTTCCTACCCGCTCTTTCGACTAAATCCTATACAAATTTATTTATTTATTTATTTTATTTTTATTCGTACGCTCTTAGATTCGTTCAAATCATATTATTATTTAAAAATTTAATTACATTATTTAAAACATTTTGACTTCATTTATTTAAACTATCTCGATTCATTTCTATTATTTAATTATTCAATTTTGATATAGGGAACCTGTTCAAAGTCCCTACCGTCTGGGCGCCAATTCTGCAACGTCCCCCCCACCTCACCTAACCTCTACGGTCCCGTACCACCGCATCTCCACGCGGTCGTTTTGTTAGCGTTGTGTTGTTTAAATCCTTTCTTGCAGAATACTAAAACTTAATTGTTTACAAGAAAACATATTTATAAACAACCAAACCTCTGCCTATCACCCTGCTGGTAAAACCGTGCTAAACTCCCAGAGTAAAGTGTATGTTTCCTGCTCGTATGGCCAAACCCACAACAAGCCTATTCCCGCTGACTACTATTTAAAATACATATAAACCCTCCTAAATAAGTTTATCAATAGTGTATGGTCTAAGTATAGTCACACATGTCAAATTCATAGTCAGCTGGAAAGAAACACATTTAGAATAATACACATAAAAAACACAGAGTCTTACCACCTGATGATGATCTGCAGAAACAGCAAGGGAACGTGCAAAATATGATTGTGTTTAAAAATACCTATTTTAAAAGGCTCCTGTGTCCTCTTAAACACAATCTGCCAGTAGATAAATCTCTGGACTTTTATTACAAAAAACCAACTAATCTATAGACTAGCTCATGAAATTAGTAGAGCGAAACTCTTTAAAACATTAGGCTTTATCTATTGCCATTTAATGAAATTTAATTAAATTTGTTTACTGATTTGATAATCATTTTTATATTAGTTGGAAAAAGCTAAACAGTTTTTATTGGTTATTTGACACAGGATAGAATGCAAATAATGTTGATTTTTATGACATATTTAACTCTATTTATTGAAATAAAAAAGAAAATTTCCCTTTAAAGTATTACACAATTATATTAGCAAAACAATTCTCTGAGTTACTTCTTGTTTCTCATGCTTTAAAAAACTATACTTTGCATATAGTTTGATAACATAGACATAACATAAAATTATTTTCAAAATTACACATAATAATATTTTATCTCCTATATGGAATTGGTAAATTCATATTTTGTAACCTTTAATTTTTAAATTTATAATATTCGAGAATTTCTCATTTTCTTTAAATAAACGGCTTATGGCCAAAAACCTTTTGTAATTTTAATATTCATTATTTTAAATATTCTGAGCACATAAATTCATTTACTTAGCATACAATTTATTTAAATTTTATAAAGAGTGAAGTCATTGTTTTAAGCTTGCAAATTTGTTTGAATTTAATAAAATTAACTAACTAAATTTGACGTGACTGATTTCGAATAAAGAAAATGACTTGCCAAAGATGTTCTTGCCGGTCCTTGGGGTCCCTCGTCTGGATTCCCTGGTCCTTGGACACCGGAAGTCGCCATCCCTGGTTCGTCGGTGGTGGTTTCCCTCTATTCGAGCGTCCTGGAGGCTGAGTCTGAAGCCTTCATCCTTGGTGGTCCTGGATGTCGAAAGCGCTGAGGTTATCGTCCATCTGGCCTGCTGACGGTCTCTACTCGCGGTCCAGCATAGCGTCCCGCGGCACCTCGTGTTAGAAAATTTTTACAGACTGTCTCTAAAGCTTAGAGACCAAGTATATATAGCGGTGAATTTAACCTACCGCACCCCGCCTGCAAGTTTGCTATCGCTCGGTTTATTCCTTGTACAGGCAAGTCGGGCAACGAATCTGTTTTAGCTTGCATAGTTTGATAATTAATTTTAGAACACTGAAAAATGTCTATTTTATTTAAACGGCTGTAACTTTTTTGTTTCTTAAGTTTTCTGAATTCTGTTTTCTTTAATGTTCATTCTAGGTTATTGTGGTTCTTTTGAAATGTCGATGAAAGTTCTACGTGGTTTGGTTCGAAAAATAGCTTTTTTAGGCACTTAGAATTTTTTCGCTTCACTCTCGATGTTCAAATTTAGTTAGTTATTACAACTTTATTTTATAACATTCTTTAATGTGGCTTAACTATTCTATTTACTGTTTTATTTAATTTTTCCCTCTTTAATAATTGTATAATTCCCTACTTGATTATTTTAAAAACAGCTTTATTTCTAAAAAACAGGAAATTACTTATTTCCCACTTGCGACGGTCTCTCACCCCGTTGCAGTGTGTGTGTGTGTGTGTGTGTGTGTGTATTAAATATATAAACATAATTTATTAATATCATTTATTTTAAATTTATGGTTCTACAAATTGATTACAACATTTATGACGGTTACATTTAATACAGTCCAACATCTATTAATAACCCTTGATTGTTAAAATGACATAATTTAATTGACTATAAATAATTGAATTGTAGTATTTGAGACTGGATTGTTTCGATGAAATATTAGGTTTAAGAGTGTAATACAACAACAGTTAGTTAATTTCCATTTGGTTTATTATTGTATCTATTTCAATTTATATTGTATACATTTTTATTTATTTTGCCTATTTTTTTATATACGTCGGTGGTTAATTTGTAAGTGTTTTCTACCAGGTAAACAGCATTTATATAGTAAAAATAATTAAGTGTACGTATATTTATTATATCCCTTTATATTTGGTTAAAAAACATGGAGCTATTTAGGCAATTTTACGATTCGGTGGTAATTATGATTGCAAACAACTACACAATCGAATAATAAAAACGCGGCGCAGTGTAGCCAATTCAACGTTTCAACGGTAACTAATAACGCATACATCTACAGAATCGAATAAAAATACGGTGCTGAGTAGGCAATTTATTGTCATAGAATTAACCATGACCAAACATTAATAGATTTGCAGAATTGAAAAGGTAAAACACGTAGCAGTGTATACAATTTAACGACACAGATGTAACCATTCCCAAAAATGCATAGATCTACAGAGCTCAATAAGCAAAACACAGTGTATGTAGTGTAGGCAAATTAACGTTTCAGCAGTGCATGTATAAATCTACAGAATTGAATAATAAAAAAACGGCGTTTTTTAGGCGATTTATCGACATAAATGTAACCGTAGCCAAACTTTCATATAACTGCAGAATAGAATAGGTAAAACACGGAGCTGTGTAGTAAATTTAACGTCATAGTCGTAACGCATGTCTTCAAAGTTGAATAAACAATTTCACAATAAATCTCAAGCCGATAAAGAAAGGGAAACAAGTAAAACTGATTTAGAATCACGAAGTAAACATTTCGACACTGAATGGCTCTCAAGTTATATAAATATTAAGAAGATGGTCATTCTTTCTTATTCAACCTCAGCGCTGCAAGCTATTACATCTGTCCTGCCGCAAGAAGGCGATTTCATTATAAGGTGCAAATAAGCCCTATTCGAAATTCTAATAAAAGAGATCCGCCAATAAAAGGCCCTTGGATATTGTGACCTTGATGGTAACGATCCCACTGACAAACGCAGTAGTTGTAACCTTCCCCAAGAAGATGTTTCAACAAATTATTCAGCTATGCATCCTTACAACACACAGTTTATAGTCAAATGGTGAAGGTAACGCGGCAAGCAACCGCTCCTGCAAAAACTATGAACCCTTCGCGAGATTAAGGGTTCATCCTATCAATCGATATTAAAATTCATCGTATCAAGGGACGTCGAGGTTTATACACTTAAGATGGCGGTCGGCCATGATATCCATAAACCCACCTGCACCGAATGGACCTCGCCGACTCCTCCATCTTTCTTCTGATTATCTGGCCATCTCCATCGCTCTGGAACATTCCAATGACGATGATACTTTGCAGAAAAGGGCGAGACTCAAATAGACACTATGGGCAAAAAAACTTGATTTATCTAAAAAAAATAAATATTGTATATATGATCCTATTCATGGTGAGTAACATCATTTCCTTTAGTCCCATGGAAATGAAAGCTAATTGTCTTAAGAAAGGGATAAAGGTTGAATGAGTTATGTTTAAAGAATTTACAACTCCGTTTAAACTGATTGATTAATTACTCGGAATTTAGAGTGGAATCCACAACCTCGATACGCTGCGAAATATTCACATAATCTGTTGCGTCTAATTACAGGGCGAGTAATTGGTCTTCCTCATAATTACTTTTTAATTAAACAACAAAACCTTTGTAACAAAAATAAGACCCTTTGCCTACGCCTATTGCGACGGGTAGAATTCTGATTAGCAAATACCGTCGCTATAATATTAAAATTTCGTAATGTTAAAATGTGAAAGCAAAGCCATTAGAAGGGATAGGGGGTTTTGTATATTTTAAAATACAAGTAAATTACATTGAAAGGAGAGAAAACCTCAAAATACTCCTACAATCACCATCGACATTCGAGAAGACGCAGCTTGTCAAGAGGGAAAGGAGCTGCCTTGTACCGAAATTCGCGAAAACGCCGGATAGAAAAGTTAAACCCAAATTAAAGAAACAGACAATATTTTGATCATTTTTGAGTGAGCTTGCTTTGTGTGAGAAACCGGAAGCCCAGCGGGGGAAAAGGTCGCATGATGTCGTGACGTAGATTTTAGAAGCCACCGCATTGGTTGACAAAACATGGTACGATACGTCTCGTGGGAACGAGAAAGCCCAGCGGGGGTTAAAAGAACAGCGTTATTCGGGACTTCAAAGAGGGAGGACGTAGGTTCGGTCGTTCCAGGTCACAAGCTTTAGTTTCAATTTGTGATCTGTAAATGACGACGAGGAAAATGACGTGCTAAGCGCGAGACTGGTCGTCGCGTGTGGTTTGGAACCCTTTTGGAGGAGGTAACTTCTCCAAAAGTGGTCTTTAAGGTTTAACATCTATGTGGCGGCGTTCTTAAGAAGTTTGTGTGTGTTAGAGGTGAACAATATAAAAAATTATTAGAGTCAGTAAAGTAATTTATAAAAAACAGTGCTTCAAATTTTATATAAAACCGTGAACAGTGAAGAAATCCAAATTTAATTAAATGTCAATTTTTAAATCAATCTTTTATATATGAACAGTGAAAAATAAATAATTAAATAAATAATTGAACAATAAGAACTAAAGAACTGAAAGGTGGAGAGCAAAATTTTATAAATTTTAAAATCGGGATATAAAATTCTACTACGTCAACGCAAAAGGGACGTACTGGAAGGGTAGACAATGGAATTCGCAGCAGGGACGCCACGGTCAAGATCGGGGACACTCGCAAACCTAGATGGCCAAACCCAGAAACAAACGATCTCGAGGGAGAAGAAAGAAAAACCTGCCATGATTTAGGAGTGACCATGCGATTAAGGTCAGGTTAATTTCTCTCGTTTTCATTTCATTAAATTAAAAATTCTATATTGAACAATTTTGGGGGAAAGTTAACATTTTAAATAATTCAATTTCAAATAAAATTTTTTTTTAAAAAGTTAAAGATGTAAAGAATTTCAAACAATGGCTTTATTTAATTCATGAACTAGAGGGGGTGGTGGTTAGTGGGGGAAATCCCCACCACAAAATGGAGGAGTCCTCCAAACAAGTTTATAAATATGAAATAGAATTAAATTGTTAGTAAATTGGAAATTTTTTTTTTAAATAGAGAAAGTTATAAATTGTTTTGGAAAGAAATTAATTAAGTAAATGTTAGAAATTAAAGGCTTTTTAAAATATAAAAAATTAGCGATGAATGAATAAAATGTAAACAGGTGTTAAGAAATTAATTTATAAGTTTTTTGCAAAAGAAGTCAAATAAGACAAAGGATTTAACAGAAAAGTTTTTTTTTAGTATTTTAGACCAACGTTAAATATGTAAAATTATTTAATGATAATCAAGTAAAATTATTAAATGAGAGAGGGTTAAAATTAATGAATGAGAGTTAATTAAAATTAATAAATAATAAGCAATTAAAATAAATTAATGAGAAAGGGTTAAAAATAATAATGGGAATAAATTAAAATTAATTAATGAAAAATTAATTAACATTTATAAATCAGATTTAATTAAAATATAAAAGGGTTTAAGGGTTTACAAAATTATTTGGAATTAAAATAAAAGGGTTGTCAAAAAAAGGGGACAAAGCTAAAATGTGAAACAATTTCTTTGATTTAAAGTAGACAATAAAAATAAAAAGTAAATATTCAGCAAAGATTACATGGGTCTAGTAAATCAATTTTTAGGCTACGAATTTCAAGTTAAGATGTAATATGTTGGTTTAATTAGTTATAGAAGTATAAAAAATTGTTGGTTGGTATAACTCATGTTTTTTAAAATATTAATTGTTTTAAATGGGATAAGATTGTTAAGTGATAAAACTTATGTTTTTCAAAAAGTTTATGGTTTTTAAAATGGGATAAAATTGTTTATTGATATAACTTATGTTATACAAAGGATCAGTTTTTAAAATTAAAAGGGTTAAAGTTATTTGTTGATGAAGTAAAGTCTTAAAAGTTCCATTGTCTAATTTTATGTACTAGAGTTTAAAATCAAACGTTCAAGATTTGCAAAATCACATAAAAGGATTGTTTATTTCAAAGGGTTTGAAAAAGGTATTGTCAAAGATAAAGACAGTTTTATTAAAAAAAAAAAAAAATGAAACAAATTTGATTTTGAATATTGAAGGGTTAAGTGAACATAATTAAATTACACTTTTCAGTTAATATAGCGAAAAATTGTTTTTCTTATAACTTTTGGTGTTAATATAAATTCAGTAAGAAGTTTACTCAAATTTTGTATAGAAGGGTAAAAGAAAGGGTCAACTGAGTAAAGAGTTACCACTGACATTGAAATGTGTATATTTTAGAATATAAAGGAAGAGATAAGGTAATACGAAACAGAAATGAATTGTTAATATTTTAAAGAGCTAGTTAAAATGAGAAAATTACAAAATGTGCTGTAATTTCATAATTAAGGGTAAAATAAAAATATAATTTTTACTAACTTGCCAACAAAACAATAGTGTTTTTATTTAAAACAGATTTCTTACACACTCCTAAAACCAAAGGGTCATTTCGCCAAAAAGATGCCTTCAAAGAACTCATTGCCCGGGAAATACGTACCCAAAGGGCTAAATTTCAGCAAGTTAGGTTTTTTATAATAAAGTCCAGTGACTTGTTCTCTGGCAGATTTTGGCGGGTCATTGCACAGTAACCTAGTTTGGCTAGGATAGGCCCTGTCAGAATTCTGAGCTTGCTGTGGGGTGAAGGGTGGAGGCGGCTGCGACGGTGCGCGCTCCGCTGCACTATGTTGCATAATCACTCAATATAGTGATAAAATAATATAGTTATTTAGTGACATAAATAATAAAAACCAAAAACATTGTAAAATACAAGATATATAAATTATCTATGATTGGCTTGCTTTAAAAAATAAGTTTTTTTTCTATATCTATCCATTATTAAAAACGATAGAAATTGATTTTACACACACACACACATATTAATATATATATATATATATATATATATATATATATATATATATATATATATATAAATATCGCAATATGTTTTCTTGTGTATTAATAAAGAACAAAAGTCAAAATACAAATACAAGAATTATATTTGAATTTACAATTCAAAGCTTTTCGTTGGCTAACAGTACCAACATCATTGTAAATTCAAATATAATTCTTGTATTTGTATTTTGACTTTTGTTCTTTATATATATATATATATATATATATATATATATATATATATATATATATATATATAACCAAATATGGGTTATCAAATCATTTGATGTAGGACCTAAAAAACTAAAAACATAAAAATCTAAATTATTATAAAATAAAAGAAAAACAAACTATCGATAAATGGCTGGTTTCAAAACAACAGTTATTGTTTGAATTATTAAAAAGGGTAGAAATTGTTTTTAAATTAATATATAAAACTAAGTAGGGGATATCAAACCATTTGAAAAATGGACCAGGTCATCACATGTCCAGAACATATGAAGAAAGTTAAATATAGTTGAGTATTATAAAGAGTTATAATTACATTTCCTTCTAAGAAGAAAGTAAAGGAAGGACTAGGTGAAGAACATAATCCTCTTTTGGTACGGGGAATGTAGGAAAGATAATATCATAGCGTGAACAGGTCACTGACCTGAAGGAGCCCGACCTTATATTGATGTCTTCCTGTTACCGATAAGACGGGTATGAGGAAGTACAGATGGGGTTAGAAAGGAATAAGGATAGGCCATAATGATCCCCTCGAAAAGGGTACTCGGAGTATGGAAACCATGTGACACCGCAAAGGCTGTTTCGCTTACCTGCTCCCATACGTATAAATAGTAGGATATACCCGCTGAGAGGGAGGTTTTCAGAAAAAAAATACTTTTATTTACTATATTGTGTTGACCATTTCTACTACCTTAAAGGAGGCGTAGGTAATTTTCGTTAACACTTCCTAGCAATTCCAAAAGGTTAACCCTGAAACAGATTTCATCTCGTTAGTTTCTTGGTTAATTGGTGAAGTCCTGGTATGTTTTAAATTGTGTTGTTTCTGTTTTTGAACGTTTCCATCTATTTCAGTTGCAGACATTTTGTTTTCCTTGCATATAGTTTGAAGTTTTCATTTTCGATTGAATTTGTTGAGAGTTAATATTAAGAAGCTCTTTCTACCTCTCAAGAGATATTGAAGATCCTCTTAAATGTTCCGAGAATTAGAGAACGTTCTATATTACATGCCCCTGAGATGGTACCAGGTCCGTCAATATGGCTGGATAAATGTAACGTCTAGGAACTTCCAGCTTTGTCTGTGAGAGTTATAGTGTTCTTGATGATGAAATCCTAAAGTTTGGTAATATTGAGTCAACGTGCAACGGTAAGGTTTCTAACGAACTCAGCATAGCTTAATATGCTCTTAGGTGTTTTGTTATGTCCTCTCTTAATACGTAACGGGGTTAGTAAGTACTGAAAGGACTAGATAGAATGTGTCCCGATATGATGTAACTCTGGTGAATTTCTAAGATTGTGAACGTACTACTTACTAGAATTCACGAGAGGTAGGTATAAATGATCTGACGAGTCCCGTGAATGATTTTGAAAACATTTTTACTACCGATTTAATGTGTCCCGATATGATGTAACTCTGGTGAAATTCTAAGATTGTAAAAGTACTACTTACTAGAATTCACGAGAGGTAGGTATAAATGATCTGACGAGTCCCGTGAATGATTTTGAAAACATTTTTACTACCGATTTAATGTGTCCCGATATGATGTAACTCTGGTGAAATTCTAAGATTGTAAAAGTACTACTTACTAGAATTCACGAGAGGTAGGTATAAATGATCTGACGAGTCACGTGAATGATTTTGAAAACATTTTTACTACCGATTTAATGTGTCCCGATATGATGTAACTCTGGTGAATTTCTAAGATTGTAAAAGTACTACTTACTAGAATTCACGAGAGGTAGGTATAAATGATCTGACGAGCCACGTGAATGATTTTGAAAACATTTTTACTACCGATTTAATGTGTCCCGATATGATGTAACTCTGGTGAATTTCTAAGATTGTAAAAGTACTACTTACTAGAATTCACGAGAGGTAGGTATAAATGATCTGACGAGTCACGTGAATGATTTTGAAAACATTTTTACTACCGATTTAATGTGTCCGGATATGATGTAACTCTGGTGAATTTCTAAGATTGTAAACGTACTACTTACTAGAATTCACGAGAGGTAGGTATAAATGATCTGACGAGTCACGTGAATGATTTTGAAAACATTTTTACTACCGATTTAATGTGTCCCGATATGATGTAACTCTGGTGAATTTCTAAGATTGTAAACGTACTATTTACTAGAATTCACGAGAGGTAGGTATAAATGATCTGACGAGCCACGTGAATGATTTTGAAAACATTTTTACTACCGATTTAATGTGTCCCGATATGATGTAACTCTGGTGAATTTCTAAGATTGTAAACGTACTACTTACTAGAATTCACGAGAGGTAGGTATAAATGATCTGACGAGTCACGTGAATGATTTTGAAAACATTTTTACTACCGATTTAATGTGTCCCGATATGATGTAACTCTGGTGAATTTCTAAGATTGTAAACGTACTACCTACTAGAATTCACGAGAGGTAGGTATAAATGATCTGACGAGTCACGTGAATGATTTTGAAAACATTTTTACTACCGATTTAATGTGTCCCGATATGATGTAACTCTGGTGAATTTCTAAGATTGTAAAAGTACTACTTACTAGAATTCACGAGAGGTAGGTATAAATGATCTGACGAGTCACGTGAATGATTTTGAAAACATTTTTACTACCGATTTAATGTGTCCCGATATGATGTAACTCTGGTGAATTTCTAAGATTGTAAAAGTACTACTTACTAGAATTCACGAGAGGTAGGTATAAATGATCTGACGAGCCACGTGAATGATTTTGAAAACATTTTTACTACCGATTTAATGTGTCCCGATATGATGTAACTCTGGTGAATTTCTAAGATTGTAAAAGTACTACTTACTAGAATTCACGAGAGGTAGGTATAAATGATCTGACGAGTCACGTGAATGATTTTGAAAACATTTTTACTACCGATTTAATGTGTCCCGATATGATGTAACTCTGGTGAATTTCTAAGATTGTAAACGTACTACTTACTAGAATTCACGAGAGGTAGGTATAAATGATCTGACGAGTCACGTGAATGATTTTGAAAACATTTTTACTACCGATTTAATGTGTCCCGATATGATGTAACTCTGGTGAATTTCTAAGATTGTAAACGTACTACTTACTAGAATTCACGAGAGGTAGGTATAAATGATCTGACGAGTCACGTGAATGATTTTGAAAACATTTTTACTACCGATTTAATGTGTCCCGATATGATGTAACTCTGGTGAATTTCTAAGATTGTAAACGTACTACTTACTAGAATTCACGAGAGGTAGGTATAAATGATCTGACGAGTCACGTGAATGATTTTGAAAACATTTTTACTACCGATTTAATGTGTCCCGATATGATGTAACTCTGGTGAATTTCTAAGATTGTAAACGTACTACTTACTAGAATTCACGAGAGGTAGGTATAAATGATCTGACGAGTCACGTGAATGATTTTGAAAACATTTTTACTACCGATTTAATGTGTCCCGATATGATGTAACTCTGGTGTATTTCTAAGATTGTAAAAGTACTACTTACTAGAATTCACGAGAGGTAGGTATAATTGATCTGACGAGTCACGTGAATGATTTTGAAAACATTTTTACTACCGATTTAATGTGTCCGGATATGATGTAACTCTGGTGAATTTCTAAGATTGTAAAAGTACTACTTACTAGAATTCACGAGAGGTAGGTATAAATGATCTGACGAGTCACGTGAATGATTTTGAAAACATTTTTACTACCGATTTAATGTGTCCGGATATGATGTAACTCTGGTGAATTTCTAAGATTGTAAACGTACTACTTACTAGAATTCACGAGAGGTAGGTATAAATGATCTGACGAGTCACGTGAATGATTTTGAAAACATTTTTACTACCGATTTAATGTGTCCCGATATGATGTAACTCTGGTGAATTTCTAAGATTGTAAACGTACTACTTATTAGAATTCACGAGAGGTAGGTATAAATGATCTGACGAGTCACGTGAATGATTTTGAAAACATTTTTACTACCGATTTAATGTGTCCCGATATGATGTAACTCTGGTGAATTTCTAAGATTGTAAAAGTACTACTTACTAGAATTCACGAGAGGTAGGTATAAATGATCTGACGAGCCACGTGAATGATTTTGAAAACATTTTTACTACCGATTTAATGTGTCCCGATATGATGTAACTCTGGTGAATTTCTAAGATTGTAAAAGTACTACTTACTAGAATTCACGAGAGGTAGGTATAAATGATCTGACGAGTCACGTGAATGATTTTGAAAACATTTTTACTACCGATTTAATGTGTCCCGATATGATGTAACTCTGGTGAATTTCTAAGATTGTAAAAGTACTACTTACTAGAATTCACGAGAGGTAGGTATAAATGATCTGACGAGCCACGTGAATGATTTTGAAAACATTTTTACTACCGATTTAATGTGTCCCGATATGATGTAACTCTGGTGAATTTCTAAGATTGTAAAAGTACTACTTACTAGAATTCACGAGAGGTAGGTATAAATGATCTGACGAGTCACGTGAATGATTTTGAAAACATTTTTACTACCGATTTAATGTGTCCCGATATGATGTAACTCTGGTGAATTTCTAAGATTGTAAACGTACTACTTATTAGAATTCACGAGAGGTAGGTATAAATGATCTGACGAGTCACGTGAATGATTTTGAAAACATTTTTACTACCGATTTAATGTGTCCCGATATGATGTAACTCTGGTGAATTTCTAAGATTGTAAAAGTACTACTTACTAGAATTCACGAGAGGTAGGTATAAATGATCTGACGAGCCACGTGAATGATTTTGAAAACATTTTTACTACCGATTTAATGTGTCCCGATATGATGTAACTCTGGTGAATTTCTAAGATTGTAAAAGTACTACTTACTAGAATTCACGAGAGGTAGGTATAAATGATCTGACGAGTCACGTGAATGATTTTGAAAACATTTTTACTACCGATTTAATGTGTCCCGATATGATGTAACTCTGGTGAATTTCTAAGATTGTAAAAGTACTACTTACTAGAATTCACGAGAGGTAGGTATAAATGATCTGACGAGCCACGTGAATGATTTTGAAAACATTTTTACTACCGATTTAATGTGTCCCGATATGATGTAACTCTGGTGAATTTCTAAGATTGTAAAAGTACTACTTACTAGAATTCACGAGAGGTAGGTATAAATGATCTGACGAGCCACGTGAATGATTTTGAAAACATTTTTACTACCGA
>JBAIZL010000114.1:0-115000 GCA_036971475.1 Prosapia bicincta | reverse complement strand
TCCAATTGTACTGCATGCAGTGTAATAGGCAAGGACACTAATTAGACAGACCAGCTTTGCTCATGGGGACAGATTGTAATGAAATACATAACTAACTTCAGTTCATTATAATAACAATAGGAATCGATTCTATTTAAAATTAAATAATTGTTTAATAAACTGTTTTAATTCTGAATTATTTTACGCTTATACCTTTACCGATGTTGAATTTTAATTAAAGCAAAAAAGTGAGTTTATTTATGAAATAAAACTATAGAAGTAAAGTATTTTCACAAGTCTGCTAAAGTTTCTAATATAAAACTTGTAGAAAATAAGAGAAAATTGTTTTATTAAATTAAGCTGTATTTAGTTGCTATCTAGATACTTGAAGGGTGAATAATCTTCTATTTCGAGGAATAGATTTACATAAATGTTACGTATAATTTTCACGACTAATTATGGATAAAATTTACAATCATTTTCTAAAAAAAACTCTATAATTTACTTTCGACAGCTTATGGAATTGTCTTCAACAGTCTAACATTACCTATATAAACACAACAAAGGTGTATATTATTTAAACACCTCTGTGATGTTTATGTATATAATATTATACTCCTGAAGAGAGTGCATTAGTTGTCAAAACTTGAATAATATATTAAAAACATATGATGTTACATTTTGTCTATAATTAGTCAGGGAAAATAGATTTAGTTTTAACAATAAACTTACAAAAATACTGCCTTTAAAAGTTGTCTTTCATTACCAAACGCAATACAAACCACTAACTAATTAAATATATTTAAAGTATTAACCACTTAGAGAGTTTTTAAAGTATGAAACCTTTGTTAATTTTCGGTTATCCAACTTACGTCAAAATTGCAGAAACAAAACAACATAAAGTCCTCCATAAAATAATAACACAGTATTGTTGAAGTTGTCTTTTCATATTGTTTATATTTCTATTAGTCTGGGTTAAAGCTGTCATTTGGTACTTGTTTACATTGTATGATGCATTAAGCTTAAGCTGACTATTGGTATAGCCTGAAGTTTTCCGTCTCTATGAGTTGAAGTTTTTGCTTATTGTGTAAGCTTAACTTTCCTGTTAGTGTAAGTTGAAGTTATATTTGGATATTTTGCGTCATCTGATGGTTTGGATTTAAGTTGTTATTGTTAAAATCTCGGATTTTCTCTCTGTGTAGGGTGAAGATTTCTTTTCCTATTTGTTAACCTTTTCCCTATTTATTTGTTAGTCTGGGTTGAAGTTGACTTTTTGCTTTTTGTTTTCGTTGACTTGTCGTGAGAGTTAAACTCTATTGATATGAACTTTGGACTTCTATCTACGGATTGAGTAGTTTTCCTATTTATTTAACTTTTCTGTTAGTCTAGATTTGAAGTTGTCTTTTGGTATTTGTGTACGTTGTCTGATTATGTGAGTTTAGATTGGCTATTGTTGTAACTCGACTATCCGACACTTCCGGTGGAACTGTTTTGCGCTCACTTCAATCCTCAGGAGTAGTCAGTCTTAGAACTTTGTGAACACAATCCTAAAACTTTATTTTAAGTTTTGCAAAATAACGATTTAAAAAAAATAGAAATATTACCTAAGCCTATCGACATACACAAAATTCTTTATAAAATAGAACACTATGTAGCATTACAATTCCTTATATCGATTTTACAACAAATCATTAGATGCAATGTGTGATAGTACGGATAGTACGGTACAAAATAAGTAATATATACAAACGTTGTTTGAAGTCCATTTCTACTTAAGTCAACAAAGAAAATTTTATTTTGATTACTTTATATTAAATAATTACAAATAATATATAAATAAAGTAACGTAACCCAAGCGATAAAACAACTGTTCGACTACATAAAATATAACATTATATACGCTGCTTTATGAAATCATATGTTATCACTTATTTTAAGCCAAATCCGTCGAAATAACTATACTGCATATCTTGCATCTTTCGTGAAACATTATTTTCCCATATAAAGGTAAAATTTCTTTTTCAAATTTAATCAATGAATAAATATTTGAAGAAACTGTATTAAAATTAGGTGCCATCTACTACAAGTTAAAAACAAAATGTATTTGTGCTTGAGTATTTTATTAGTATTGAAAATTTGAACAAGATATAAACAAAGCAAGTGTGAACTAATAGAAGGAATTTAAAATTTAAACGTGCTGCTTTACTAGCGGTAACATTGATTTCGGCAAACTGTTGAAGCTGGCATAATACGAGATATGTTTACAGTTTGCATTCACATACATTACTTTAAATTACATTACAAACAATATAGCAATGTAGCCTATTATCTGGTTAGCCTAAATATTATTCTATTTTGTATATTATTTGACTTCTTTACACGTTATAAACACCTTATCAGCAAAGTACCTTCCGGTGATAGATTTTTTTTTTTAAAAAGACCAGCAAATATAAATTTATCAACGCAGGTGTAACATCACTCTATCTCAACACATGTAAGAGCCGTATACAGTTGCAAAACCGTAGACTCTAGTGCATTGCGTCGTATCGACTACTTTACGTAGAAAATTTCATTCTTTATACAACCAAATCTATCCTAACCTGATACTTTGCACTCATATTTTAATACAATTATATATATATATGTGTGTGTGTGTGTGTGTGTGTGTAGTATCATAGAGAGTCTAAATAGTAAACAATTACTATATTGAAGAGTGTGTTTTAAATGTAAATACATTTTACCCATTACTTAAAATTTGCAACATCTAAACCACTTTTATGAGTAGAGATTGCTTTATTCTTGAGGAGGAGAGTCTAGATCATATCGTCCTTCGAAGCTCCCCACCAATTCCCCCAAGAGCAGCTCTGCTGACTGCGCTGGGAAGCCAAGGAAACATCAAAACAATATTGATCGATAAAAAGTTTTGGACCTTGGCTGCAGCAACTTGTTATGGACATCGGCCCATCGGAGTCACATGACCCTGAACGTCCGCAGCAAGAAGTAAAGTAAAAAAGTAAGATTGCTTTATTCTGTAACATAAGGGGAAATAAGAGTTTCAAATTTTGTTACGTCTTTCCATTTTGTTTTATACAGTACCTGTGACGAATATATAACTGATAAATAAAACTATTTATAATTTTTTGTTAAATATTAACCTACGAAGGACACAAAATGTAGAATAATTATATGCTTGAAACAGAAAAACATCACAACCTTAAAGCCTACAAAACAGAATTTGTTCTTTAGTAAATCACGAAAACTTTTAATCTGATCGAAATCAGTTTTAAATACGTTTCATCCTTCCAGCCCTTTTTATGTTTATCGCCCTTAATGGGAAATTTATTCGCATGGGTGATTCTTGAATTAGATCGCCGACTTTGTCCCGTCCCCCTCTGGAACAAAGAGTGATATCAGTTTTTTTCTAAATAATAATACGCTCTTTGATGTCGAGCATGTTCCACGAATACAGTCTTTGATTACTCAAGCGTGCCGGCGTAAAGAAAGTCTCAATGATGTCTTGATAAGGCGAGATTGCTTTGTTGCAACAGTGCGGAGAGACTCAAACAGTCGTCTGGTGTAGGCCGATATTTACCTTCGAGGGGAAGTTATAATAAAACGCACGTTTGCTTCGGTTCAATTGCTTTTACTGGAAAATTACGCATTTTTATTCCAGACATGATGAAAAATTATTTATAAACAACTTAATATTAAATAGACGTTCAACAATACAAATACGAGTGTATACGTCAGTTTATAATAGACTAACTAATCAGAAGGAAAAGGAGGTTGTGAATTTATCTGAGGAAATAAAATTGCTTCTGTTACAAGATGAGACAATAGACACGTTATGTAGTAGACAACCCTACCAGAGCTCTAAATGTTTAACAAGACATGTACGTAAAAAAACTATGTCAGTAAGCCAGGTCCAATGTTTTATAAGTAGGTATCAGAGTACCCGTCCTTCGTACGGAGTTGACGTATGTTTGTAATCTGTCTAATCCATTTCAAGTTGCCAAGGCCAGTGGGGCGATTCCCTGATGACATTTTTTAATAAAAATAGGCTTATGTGTAACCAGATACCCTAAGAATGTCCATGTAAAATTTCATTTCAATAGGTCCAGTATCGTATACGTGATTGAGTAACACACACACACACGCGCGCGCGCGCACACACACACACACACACATACAAACACACACACACACAAACAAACACACACATACACACACAGGAACACACACGCACACACGCGCAAACACACACATACACACACACGCACACACACACGCACACACTCACAAACAAACACACACACACACACACACACACACACACACACACACACACACACACACACACACACACACACATACACACACACAGGAACACACAGGCACCATTAGCTTTTTATAATAGTAAATTTGGAAACAATACTACAAAAATCTGTTGGAGGAAACCTAGCGAAATTTTTTAATGGGACAAAACACAGAAAAAAACAAAATAACGAATTAAAATAAGAGATGAAAAAAATAAAAAGCCGAACAGTTCATGTTTCTAAAAAAGGAATACAACAGTATCGGAAAAAGTAATTGTACTAATTAACTCTTATAATAACAATTATGAAGCACAGTAGAATCAAATTTTAGTTTAAGAATAAATCCCTAGTTACATTTTTCCTACTAAATAAACCACGATTGGTATTATTTCATCAAAATATAGAGCAATATGTGAATGCTATAAGAATCCTAAGCACCAATTTTAAAAAAAGGCACAAGCAGTATATACAAAATAAAAAATGGACACAATACTACAAAAATCTATTGCCAAAAAAATAGCGAAACTTTTTAATGGGACAAGAAACAAAATAAAACAAAATAGGGAATTGAAATAAGGGATGAACAAGTAGTAAAAGATTACGATGATTTAGATTAGGCTAGGATAGGTTAAGTTTTTTATGTTAAATTAGCTTGTACTTTTTAAGAAATTTAAAAATATCTTATATTTAATCTAAATTTTAATCTTTGTTTCTAATTATTATGACCTTTAACCACAGAGAAAAAAACCTTCGCTGGGAAGAACAGAAGAACACTATATTTTGTATCTTGGCAGAAACCCAGAATATTAGAATAATTTGTTTCGGATAGTTGAATTTTCCTTTATTTTAATTTTTCACCATAAATAATGGAGGGCGAGGAGAAACTATACTGATTGTCAATTGAAATTTTGCTTACAGTTCGTCTACACAGGGTAGACAGCTCTTTAAAACCAAGTTCTCTCAAGGTATAACGGGATGGGTTTATGCCCATCCAGGACCAAGTTCTGAGTCTGAAATAAGTTCCGCCCCTTAGATAAGGAAACCGATCGATTGCACCACATTGACCGAATTAACCAGACTGGGTATTGAGGGTATGGAAAAACTGGCAGTTAGGAAGATTCTGTTGGTCCCGAGTATTATAGGAGGTTTATAAGAGGTTTATAAGTGGTTTATATTAGTTTTGCAACCCAGCACATACATAGCCTTTATCAGTTTAAGTACTTCCTATTTTCAAAGTTCGTTCCTATCCTTCCTAAATGCCAAGTCATACTGACCTTCAGATTTTAAATAAATCTTAACTAATTTATTCATAATCCTATGATACAAAAGGATTAAGGAGATATGATCTCTTACTTCTATTAGCATCTACAGTAATCACATTCCGTATAAATCATTCTAAGAAAGTTGAAATGTTGGCAATCAGTATACCTGAATGAAAAATATGCAATCACATATATTTTTATCGGACAAAATCTGGTATTTTATGGTCTTTCCTGAGAACAAAGATCAGTTATCGCCTCGCATACTCTCTTAAAATCGAACACATGGAATTTTATTTTGTGAGAAGACTCAATGGTTCGCTATAATTATTCATGGGAATCAGGCAATCAAAAAGGTGATTGTTTCGGAAATTTTTGAAGTAGATTTGATGCATTAACAAATACAAGGCATGATTCCGGCGCCGAATTCAACATTTTGTGGGTAATATGTTTATGATAAAAATTAGTTTTTGTTATTAGAAAATTATTTTTCACTTTGTAGTAGGTAAAATATATAATCGGATTCTCTTCTTTAAGTCGGTTCTGTTTCTTTTTTAAATTTATTTCTTATGAATTTCTGTCTAAATTATAATCGAATTTCGTATCCTCCCATTGATTATGCAAAACTTCCATTATTTATCCATGCGAATCTCTGACGTGTATATTTCCGACAACAATACGATAAACATAACGTATCAGACGAATACATTGAGTAATTTATGTTGGAAATGGCTTTGACGAATTTTCCTAAAATCCCACATATTATTTCTTATCTTGCAATTATTAATTTTCATTTCCGTTACAAAAAAAACGTGTTAATAGTCACGTAATGCAAAATCTTAAGTAAATATTCAGTAATGCTGAATTTAATAATAAAATAAAATAAGAAATAAGCTTTCTTAAATACCTAAAATATTATTAAAACAATGAAGTCAAAATTGATAGTAGAGTTATATTTAATGTATCTGTAAATATTCAGTGAAGTAATGAAGTTTTCACCAGAGGATTATGGAATATCTCGTTTATAGTAAATGCACTAAATCGTATCTTCAGTTAATTACTTTGGGAAATCTTATTCAAGTGCCAAGTTACATATCAGTATGAGTAAACCATCGAAAGAAGCAGCTTTCATGACGAAAATTCGTTCATCAGAATCCGATGTTGGTCGTTCTAAGCGGCTTTCTTTAACAACAAAAATAACTATATTTTAGCTTCTTTGTATTTTATGATTACAATAATTATAAATATATGTATACATATGTCAGAATAACAATAATAAGTGATAAATAGAAAGCGATTTTTATTGTTATATTTTCTGTTTTCCTTTCTATGTAGGCTGTTGGACTATTTTTTTTTTTTTTTTTTTTTACTATTTATAAGCTTTTTTTCGTCTCTTGCATTGTGTTGTAGTTTCTTTTGGCTTTCCTTTCGCATTTTATGTTTGTGAAGCAAAGCTTGATTCGATACCGTTATCCTAGTTCATTTGAGTATTTTATTCTTTTCGGTCATTTTTAATCCTAGAACATTATTTATGACATTGTGTAGTAACCATTGCAACAATTTAAGGTTGTGCAATGGAGATTTAGATGCCAGACGGGGGCAAAAGAAAAGTTCATATACATCTTAGAAAAGTAAAACTTTAGCTATGGACAAGGCGGCCTAGTGCCAAAGCGACTTCGATCAGAAGATACTTCGTTCGAATTTGACCTAGACTTCCCCAAATTTTAATAATTCAATAAGTATTTGAAATACTGTATTAACATCAATTGTCATTCACTATAGGTTAAAAAAAATGTATTTGAACTTGATTCAATAAATGAAAACGTATTTTACTAACGACTTTAATATTGTACAAGATATATTTTAGGAGTGTGCGCTAATAGAAGGAACTGAATAAACACCTAAAAGGACTCCTCCTCCACCTAGAAGAAGTAAAATCGCATTTACTTTTTAAAATGACTCACTACTGAACAAACTTTACTAGAAAGACAAGAACAAAACAAGTCTTACATATTAAAAAGTTCTCCTGCGCATTCTGCAGTATATAATAATGGTACAGAAATGTTGCAATTTCCTTGGCCACAAAGACATCTGTTTTTTTTAATTCTATTAGTAAATATTACAGCGTAATAGAACAATATATTTTCCTGTCAAATAACTAATTGTTTGGCACAATAAATACGATAGGTTTTGTATTTAAAATATGTAAATAAATTTACCACTCAATTTTAATGTCATTTAAAAACAACATTTACATAGTGAGACGTTCATGGAACAATTCTAATAACATTGTTTACAAAATTATATCTTCTAAGTCAATAATAATTCGTAAGTGTAAAAAAAATGTAACTTCACTTCATAAGAGTCTTTATTAATTAAATTTACCATTATAGTGTAAATAAAATTATATATTTACCTTATTATTTTACTATTAAACTTTTTATCATATTATATATTTTGATTTTTATTAAATTAATTGTAATGAATGATTGTAATTATTGAATATAGTGTGACAAAACCAGATATATTATATAAATCATACGTTGTTATAAAATTTAGGTAAACTTACGATATCTCTGAATATATAAGAAACTTCATATGTTAATATTTTAATCTTAAAAAATATACAATTTATTCCAGGCAAGACTGTCAAATTACTGCGAATATACAATATGCAATGTAAAATACCTTGCGTAGGAAACGCATAACACATAACTGTTGTAGCTTACGTTATTAGATAACTTAACTAAGTATACGATAATGTAATATCTAGGATACTAAAATTTAGTTGGGTGGTTTTGCGTTGCTGTGTGAGTGTGTGTGTGTGTGTGTGTGTGTGTGTGTGTGTGTGTTGAAATAATCTCAATTTATAAAATATAATTTAACTAAATTTTCCAAGCCATGAATTTTTATCATTAAGTGTATAATTCTAAAATAAACTGTAATTGTACAAAAGTCATGACTTCGGGAGTGTTTTGTGTGCTACGTAAAAATCAGGTGTCTACAATATTTTAAATAAACCGTTTTAAAACAAGAAAAAACGGCAAAATCCAGGTCAGACAAGCAAATCGAGGGTGCTGGAATAAACGACGAAAACCGTCGCTGAGCGTTTAGGCGCTCTCTCGTAATTAGGCCACTGACCGGGAATGGTCACAGTATCTGTTAAATTAGAACAAAATACCAAAATGAATTTCTAGAGCGTAAACTCGAGGCCACGGAGTGCGGGAATAATTTAGTATGTCTTAATTTATGTCTAGTGAAAACTAGACATCGAAATATGAAAAATCACGGTTAAAAATTTCATTTGTCAAGAAACTGGCTTCGCCGAATTTGTCCGTTCCTGCTTCCTGAATGAACCGAATTCCGGACGAGAAGAACTACCAGTCAGGAAGCATAAAGTCATCTCCTAGGACCTTGGGAAGTATCATGGAATGTGCGAGATTTGGGCATCATGATTTCTATACAAATTCAGTAATTAAATAAAATTTGATCTTGAAATACGTTCCAAAGATTCAAATAAATTCTTTAAATGTGTAAAATTATAAATAATGGCTTTATTTCCTTGAAAATTAAATTGAAAAATTGGAAATTACAAAATTATTTAGTTATAAAAATGGTTATGTAAAAATGTTCAAATGTTTGCAAATATAGAAATAGTAAAGCATATGGAAAAAGATAAAAAGAATATTAGGCATATTGATAAAATAAATTCATTCATAATATCTAAGGAAATGCAGTAAAGTTTGTTACAACCAGTAGTTAAATAAACTGGGAAAAATATTTACCAATATTTAACTTGTAGAAAAATATAAATAATTTCTGAACCAGAAATTATTAAACAAAATCAATCACAAATTATTTAGTATTTTCTGAATGAGTGATGAAATTCGAAATTTAGTTTTAATTAAAATATTTCAATTTATATATATATAAATTCATAAGCTTGTAAATCAATGATTTCTGTGGTGGTATAATTAGTAACAAATCTGGTTTAAATAATACAATATGTAAATTTATTGAATGTCATTTAACTGCTGGCGCAAAATAAGATCATAAATTAAATTTGAAGTTTATAATAATTGAAATAAACTTAGCCAATCTCCCTGCAACAAATATCAAAGTAATTTTAGTTTATTTAAGGTAAATCTAATTTATGTTTTGTTAGCTAAGGACTTTAAGATAGTACCATTTGAAAGAATATATTCAATTTATTTCAGTTACAAATTTCTTTATTATTAAATTCAGTTTCCAACGACAGTCAAAAGAGTAATTTTTATTGAATTAATCCTGTGTATAAAAATAATAAATTTAATTATTTCCCAACTAGTAAATTAAAATAGTAAATTAATAAAATCAATACAATTATTAAAATCCAGCCTATTAGAGTCAGTCATATTTATTTAATAATAAATAGCTAGGAATCACTGTGCAACCTAAAGATAATCGATCAACCCATCCAGAGAAATTAATTAAATTAAATTATAAATTATGAGCTAGCTTAAGGACTAGTTGGTTTTGCTTTACAGCCCAGGAGTTGATACTCACTGGCTGGTTTTACCATATGAAACACAGGACCTCTTTTAGGAGGATATGGTAAGACTCTATCTTGCACGGACCTCACTAAAGCAGGAGCATAGTGGAGAGATGTCTTCAAAGCATGGTGAGGCTAATTTATGATGTGATAAATTTTAAGTGTTTTCCGCTGACATAAATTAGACCATATGACAGATCACTGACCTTACCATGACTTTAAATACACTTTATAGACGTTCCCAGGGTATACTTGTTAGAGGGGATTTTAAAAACTTGCTCATGTAACTAGGCGGTAGGCAACTTTCGACAGGTAGCAGGTTGAGGTTGTATGGGACGGGGTGAAGTACCGTTGCAGTGTGTGTGTGTGTGTGTGTGGGTGGGTGGGCATTGGTTGGGTGGTTTTGCGTTGCTGTGTGTGTTCGTAGGTGGGTGATTGTTTGTGTCGGCGTGTTGTAACTGAAAACTGAACTTTTTAATATATTATCCTTCAGAACAAATACTAGAGGGTCTTCAATGGAAAGTCTATCATCCGGCATCCATCCTGAAAACCCAGACTGCATTACTGGAAAGCTTCTCCTATAACTATATAGGATACCCAAGTTACGAACTTATGGTTCAAAGCTCTAAAAAGTGTAAATCTACTGCCATAAGACTGCATAGAACTAGGATACATTTTATACTTTGACGTGTGATTTGGCTGTCGAGTAAGTGAGCTACAAAACCCATAAAGGCTGTCTTCCTGGTCGATTCTAAAGGCCTTCTAGGAAACTTGGGAGTACATATTATTTTTTCAAAATATCAACAGTAAGATTTTACACGTCACATTTTTTATCACATGAAATATTTTTTCATTGATATTTCCGAGATGAAACCAAACGGATTTACCATTTATATGAAAACAAATTTTATATGTGTTGTTTTGTCTGTTGCTTCCAGACTGCCCTAGCCTTGGTTAGCCTCCCATCAGCTAGCGGCTTTTGATATCACTTACTCTGCACTTCTTACAACAGCTGGACTTCCACATACCTCTCCCTTCTTCTTTATGAACAAATTATCTTTTTTCACTTCAATTCCTCTAGCTTTGCTTCAGTACGATTTAATGATTTTTTCATATCTTAAAATTCTCTCAGATTTCTTCCGCTGTTCAAAACGAAATGTCGATGGTGTTACTACGTGAAACGTTTTTGTTTGGCATAATTAAACACGGTTTTAGTCACTGAGAAATTACATCGCGTCTCTTTCAAAATGACTCTAGTTTTAGGTTTTAAGTTGAGAGAATACATTTCAAATTATTTTTTTACAAATATTCAAAAATATATTTTTTTTTAATTTTTAATTTTTCTTATTATATGATTCCACTTTTTGGAACCGTTACACTCCCCCCCTCTTCGTCTCCAATCAGCGATGGCCTCGTCTAGGTGCCCAGTAATCTGAAAGCCACGTAATATTAGAGTAGGCCTATTAGTATTACTACTTAGTAGTATTTTTTATATTTCATACTATTAAAGGTTTGCCGATGAATTGCTCATCGAGTTTTACGTTAATAAACATGAAATATTAATTTTCAATTACAAATATGTCTACAAATCCTGAAACCATTACCGCCCTAAGTACTGCAATCCTTTAGAAATAAATCCAGTTTTTAATTAACATAAATTTCACTCTCGTAAAAACATCCGTTTTTATTAAGACTGAAAGAAAGCTGTGAGTAAAGGTCTGTGCAGAACCACTTGTGTAAATATTACAGTGTTTTCTTTTAATCAAGCATGCCATCTTCTGCTCGGCTTCAGCTTGATGGAATCTGGAAATGTAAATATTATATAAACCATCTTTCTGACAATTAAGTACGGCTTATGTAAAATAACAATTCATTGTGGGGCCTAACTGAATTTTAAAGATTCACACGATAATGTTTAAGTAAGAAATATATTTCATTTGTATTTCAGCAAATATTATGATTTTTAAATTTCAAAGCCACTTGCAGGAACTATATATACTATATGAAGTAATGTTTATTTCAACGCGTGAAGAAGGTTTCGTATTTGGATCGAAAATTAGATCACAGTTTTCATTGCATTTAGTTCGAGAAGAATAATCAGTTTATTTAGATTTTAAATTCGCCTTCTCTCCTTTGACTGAATTAGTTTTTGCGATTCTGATTCCAGTCGATTGAGTGAAGCTATTAAGGAAGTTTTTTAATAATTCTCAATCAAGACAATTTTGTTTTTTTCTTTCTATTAAAGAAATGTTATTAAAATGCTTCCCTAATTGGGTTCTTCAATTAACGGCCCGCGGATATATTATGTGCGGCTCATCAACAGTTCCTCAAACTGAAAAAGATATAGTTATTTATTCATATTATACAAAACTGGATCAATGTGTCAGTAAACTGAAGCCATCTAACAGTCTCAAAATGCACCATTTTGCATCTAATTTTAAAAATCCCCCCCAAAGAAGTAATTTTAATTCCATACCCTCGGTAAATACCCCTCGAAATAGATTTCTAGGAGTCTGCACCACGATAGGTGTGTCCTGCGGCGTCCCCCCTCACTCCCTTTGTAAGCTGGACAACTCTGTTCTATAACTATAAAAAAACTAAACGTTGGTTCCAACTCACCATTTTCAGTGGTCGCCCTACTAAAGAGAGACAGTAGAGAGAGAGAAAGAAAGAGGGAGAAAGGGGAGAGAGAAGCAGCACATTTAAATATTCCTTACTGTAAAATAATCTATTTTCAGTGTAATGCAGGTTATTCAGTACCGAGAATCCGTAATATATGGGTGGCCTTTATAGTATGAGTTGAAGCTACTGAGTACATTTAATATCCCTTTGATGTAACTAATTACCCCAAAAAAGTTTGTAAAATAGGATTTCTCGGTAAACTCTCTCTAAGGTTCAACTTATTTCACAATATTTGAAGTGTATACCTCAATAATTTCACTAACTCCCAGGCTAGATATCCTTGACTCGTGACGTCATTAGGATCAGATGAGTGAAGAAGTAACTTAATGGAAACAGTTGATAGTAATGAAAACTAATAATAATATGTTTATAATAAAATGTAATAATTACAATTCGTAGTCACAATCTTTCTCTATTAAAACATTTTCCTTTACACTCGGTGTACACTCGGTCTGAAATAATTTACTATCTGGGTGTAAAAAAATATACCCTGAATAACTTATTTGTCAATTTATGCCTTATACGTGCAAAAAATATGTACGTTTTCAATTTGAAAATCAACAACTTGTTTCATTATAAAAAAAAAAAAGGAAACAACCAAGAGCCTAGATACTCAGGTAGGATGTTTTTCGTCATTGTAGTACGGGGTTTTTACTCGGATCTTACGATCCGGAAAAGTAGTTTTCAACTACTAACATAATTTAAAAGTATATTATAAAACAAAATTTAAAGGAAGTTCCTACTAAAGTCAACAAAGATAAATTTTATTTTAGTTTTTCTTATTTTATAATTATTACTAATATAAATATGTATATACATATGAAGAATAATTGTATACAGGGGCAAAATAGAAAGCGAATTTCCTTGCAATTTTCCATTTCCCTATCTATATATTTTGTTGGACTGTTATTTTTGTTCGTTACTATTTACACGCTTTGTTTTTTTTTTCGCTTGCATTGTGCCATAATTATTTTTCGCTTTCTTTTCGCATTGTGAAGCAAGGTTCGATATCGTAAATCCAGTTTGATTGTTTATTTTAATTTTTAAATTAATTTTTAATCATTGAGCATTATTTAGAACTAGCTAACCCAGCGAACTTCGTATCGCCTAAAAGTCAAAAAATGGCGTGTTAACATTAGTTAAACCTAATTTATTATTATTAGTTGAACTTATAGTAGTCGATAGAGAAAACTGTAACAATAAAGGTTCTTGATTTATTGTTATTTATTTAAGTGCATTCGGATATACAATATGTGTTGTATATTGTTTGAAATGTGTTAGAAAATAGTTTTAGATTGCTGAGTGTTGCCTAGCAACCAAAATTTGGAATAAATTCAATGAAGTGTGTGAAAATAGAAAGTCATATTTTATGCTATTTTGGCACTTAATAATTTCATGAGAGAAAAAATTGTTATGTCGCCAGAAACCTTCCCAAGAATATACTCAATAATTTCAAAAAGATTTAATTGCGATCGGTTTAGTGGTTTAGTAGTGCATAAGGCTCGTACATACATACATACAAACATTTATTTTTTATAGAGAGATATTGTCTGGTAACCTTGGCAACAATTTAAGGTTTTACAATGGACGTTTCGACAGCAACCAGAAGATAGTAACAAAATTTCCATACACTTCTTTTAGTAAAAAATTTCTATCTGTGGGAAAGTTAGCTCAGTATCAAAAGGGCTAGATTTTTTCGTCAATGAGAAATGTTTTAACGTAGCCTCCAAATATCCTCTAAGTGAAAACTAAAACAGGTGTTATCTTTACGGTCCCCTATCTCTTGGATTCCGAAACCCCCAGGCTCACACTACAAACAACTTACTAACTAAATTCAACATAAAAGCTAAAGTGTAATAAATATATCGTAGAATACAAAGTTATAGTTAAAACATTAGCAAAAATAGACACTGGAAAGCAATTATACCAAGCCTTGCTTGTACTAGAAGTATTCTCAGACTAACGGGATATTAAACACCCCTTTAGAGCGAAGGGTTGCTAAACCATCTGTTACACAAGTGATTACGGGAAATAACTGCTGCCAGTTGGGATACTAACATTACATGCATCGATAAAGAGAAAAAGGTAATACGTCTGCTACGATGCTTAATAAGTGCAATTCTCCAAGTCTATATTTGCAACAATGTCTAGCAAATTACATTGTTGTATTTAACATAATTTTATACTAGACTGTAAGAATATATTATATTATATTATAAGTTGTGTTCGCATAACTATTCTTTATGACTTATAAAATCCAACTTCTTTTTGCCCAGCATCCAAAATCATTTACGTGGCAGAAAATCGCCAGAATTAACGTCATCACTTAGGAATTTACACAAAAGTGTGTAACAATCCCAAAGAAATAGACTTTTCTTATGGAGATTTCCTAGTGTGGCTAAATAAACATGACGGTTAGTGTTTACGGCTTTTTTTCTATTAGAGGTTATTTCGGAGTTATGTTTAAACCATTTTCATATACAATAGATGTATTTTCATTTTTAATACAATATTTTCTTATATATTTAAAGATATCTTGTAATATTTCCAAATAAGATATTAGAGTAAAATAACCGATTGCAGAGGAGTAGATTCCGTTGTCGTGTGTATTTCCACAATGAGTATGAAGAGGTTCCCACGTGATTAACTCAAGCTATGAAACTTTTAATAACCAAACTTATCTATCTTAAATTGATACTTTTCCAGTATTGTTTTTAAAACATAATACAGTATATAATGGCTATTATGGTATTATAGTGATCTGTTATATTTTTTCATATGTGTTTTCATTTTCAATACTCTATTTTCTTCTACAGTGAAACCAATCAAATCCGAATTAATTGAGACTATAGCCTGTTCGAATTTTGCCGTAAGAGTTCGGATTTCGGATTTGCTGTGTATTTTGTACTTGAGAGAAGTGCGTGTTTTTATTAACGAACAATATTAGACCACTCATTAGATAATTCTGTATCAATACTGTACTGTAGACCTTCATTCCAGAAAAGTATTGTAGCCCAAGTCTTTTCCATTCTTTTACATTTATTGGATGTGTCACTTTAAGTAGTATGCTGTATTGTAGGCTACACAAATCCGTAGCATATTAATAGCACTGCTTCACTGTTAGAGGTTCGATTGTGTAGCCTTCACCCATCCCCTTGTTACGAAGGAACGATAAGATTAGGATATCGGGAACGTACAAGTGCGTGACTAATGTAAATGACTAATGCATGTAAGCAATCTGTCTAGCATGACTAGCCTGGAATCCTGGAACAATATCAGTAACACTTTACTACATAAATATAGGAAGAAGCTCTGGCCTAGCCTCGAATTTGTGGAAACACCACTTAGAATACGGGATGATGAAACTGAGTTCCTACAGCTCATTCAAAGAGTACCAGGATGTGAAGATGCTGAAGAACGTTGGTTGGAAGAGTGAGCAGCACTGGATAACAATAAAGAATATAACGAGCACAACTATGGTGTCTATGGTCCAGGATCAACACGATTACAGTTTAGCAGATAGCGATAGCGAGGAAAAAGATTCCTCTACGAAAGCTGTTACTAATGCCGACGCTGCCACCACTCTCGACATTGCGTTGCGTTACGTAGAACAACATGCGGTTGCAACACCCAATGATGTTACGCTAATGCGAGGCGACGGTGGCGCAGCATCGCGTCCTCGGGAGGGTTTACGTCTCTTAACCAGATTAAGATTACTGGTTTTAAGTGAAAAATATAGTTAGGTGTTTGTGTCTTTTCTTTTTAAATGAAACATATAGTTTATTTTTTGTCTTTTTTATTTTTATTTTACTGTCAATAAATTCTATGTTCCTGAAGTGATACAGTAGTACAGAACAGACCTTCATATTAAATCATGTTTATACAGTGTCAATCCCAATATATTACACATTCAGCTGTTTTACACAATTTGCAGACTTTCAGTACAAAATTTTGTTTTCATCAAATCGTGTTCGGATTTCGCGGGGGTTTGGATTTCAGGGGCTCTACTGTATATCTAAATATTTCTTTTATTTATTCAAAATAAGAGTATTATGAGGAAAATAACCGATTGCTGAAGTGGAGTAGATTCAATTGTCGTTGGTATTGCCACAATGTGCATGAAGAGGTTCTCACGTGATTACCTCAAGCTATGAAACTTTTAATAACCAATGCTATCTTGACCTGATACTTTGGCAGTATTGATTTTATTACAGTATAGTACGGCTAGTATGGTACAATAGTGATCTGTATTATAAAGAAATATTACGATTACAAAGAAAGTGTTTATAAATTGACTGTAAACAGAGTTTGTTTTAGTACTTTTATCTTATTTTAATCATTATTATATGTTTTTAATATTTATAATTTGTTAAAACATTTCTCGAAGTAACATATATAAATATAAAAACTTAGGTATTGATTAAATATTTCTCAAAATTATCAATTCTTTAAATATTTTACGTGATACGTTTGTTCTTGATTTACGTGCGGCATTGTACTCATCTTTTACATTTTGTGCATCAAGCCGGTTGTATTTCCGTTAGGTTTTTTCAAGCTCAAAGGTTTCTGCTTAGAGACTCCGCATCTTCACTTTAACGGAATATATTTACAGAGCGTTCTTATTGTTACTCCATCTAAAAGCTGAGTAGTTATCATTGTGCTTTTGTTTTGTACAAAATTGGTTTGTTATACAAAATTATTAAAACGTATGACAGTAATATTTTTAATTTAACCACATGAAGGTTCTTGTAAACTACAGTAGTAGTGAAAATTTACAAGCTCTTGTGAACAAATTATGTCATTATTTCACTATGTGTTTCATTATGATAATGATCAATTTCAGAGATGGTCGCTTTACAACCTCGGATGAAAGAGATAGGAACATCGCGTGTCTCCATAAGGTTTGAAAGTTCAACAATAAATCAGTAATTTCAATTACAGAGGGCGGAAGTAGCCTACAGCAATGTAAGTGTAAGAGATAACCCAGCTGGGATATATCATCAATTAACGACAGCTTTCTGGCAGCCATTTTGTTACATTCCATTAGGCGCCGCCGATATCTGGACAAACATAAAACATTCTGAGGGATAATGCGAGAACTGAAATACATTGCTGTGATTTTATGTCGTTGCAGATTATTAAAAGGAATTACTTTCTGAAAACCAGTCCCAAATACTTAATGTTCTTCGATGTACGTTGGAAAATCGTTGTTTTAACAGTTGATGTAACTAAATTTCTTCAATATTGATCTTACAATACAAATCTATGTTTCTCAAAAGACAGCAAAGGGAAAACATATTTGTAAGTTGAAAACCTAACGGAATATAATGAAATACATCACAAAAACTCTATACACTAGTATAGGAAACAAGGTGAAACATAACTTTGAAACTTCATTGTAACGTAGAAATGCAGAAGAGCCCTAATCTGTTAATAAAACGTTGTATAGGAGACACTCTGAAATTGTAAAACTAACACTCGGTCCACCGACATATGTTTCAAACAGGCGTACTTATTTCAATGGGTAATTTTATTTTTGCTAAACTAGTATTTCCCGCTGAACACGATAATTTTTTATTTTAAAAAGGGAATATTTTAATTTCATTTCTATGGTCTAACTCTCTACCTACCGAACCCCCTTACTCTATCTCCATTGCTCTTGATTTACTTTTTCACTTGATTCACGAAGTAGCAAGTTTTATTACATTTTGACCCTTGCTTTAATATCCTTACTACAAACCGTTTTATGAATGTCAATTGGATTTTAACAATACTTGATTCGGAACTTGACTTATGGTTTAGCGAACAAAATTAGCTATATGCTCGTTAATCTACTACTATTTTTGTTGTTTTTTACTTTTCCGTTTCAACTCTAAAATGTAGAATAGGTTTTTTCTACAATATTAGAATCCACCAATCCAAGTCAAGAGATACCGCATTTCAGTATGTATTAATCTAAGTATTTTTACACTTTGGCATAGCGCAATGATTTTACGGCACAATATTTGTAATTTCTACTCTGTACGACAAACCAATACAAACACAAATCCTAGTCTATAATGTACAAAAACGAAATCATGTCTGCTGGTCCTCTATGCATTACTACACCAATCATCTGATCAGCATGAAACTTTAGGAAGTTGTGTACACTTTCGCAAATGCTTCTGGCACATTTAGTCGCCTAAATCGATATTTTTCAAATAAAGCATTACAAATGCTACTACTTATCCAACCGAGCATACAGTCATTAAAACTGAAACTTGAGAATCTATAGATACAACTAAAATGGTATATAGAAAAGTAAACTATTTAGTCATTATTTTCCATTTATTTATATTTAAGTAAACAGTTTATATCCGTTTTAAAAATGTTTTAATTTTTTTTCAAAAAATTTATAATGGAAGTAATAACGATTTTTAAATATATTCTGTATTTTATTTGTTAACGTAATATTTGGATATAGGCCTAGAGAGAAATTTTGGCTAATTGTTTTTAGAAACATAAAATTAAGTTATTACTTAGAAATTATCAATTGCTACAGTAAATTGAGATAGGCCTATGTATGTGATTTTCAGTAAATTGCATGATATATAATACAGTGTTTACTATAAAGATACAATCACTGAAACCATCTATCAGTCAGCGAAATCGACGAGTTTTAGCTAACATATAATAAAAACAATAATAATTCTACTTAGCAGTAAATAACAATAAAAGTAATATTTCACTAAGTGAGTCTTTTTTTATTTTCATTTCAACCGCATTGATTCATATTAACCGTGACTTTTCTGATTCTTTTAGTGTGTAGATATGTTAATCAAAATAAATTTTAAATAAGTAAGTTTTTTCTAATATTGCAAGCCACAAATAGTAGTAAAAACTTGGATTAATCGGTTGATCGTTAGGTTAAAATTCACCTTCGTTTCTGTCAGCGTGCTCAACAGCTGTGTAAAGTTTGGTTCGGCTAGGTTAGGTTGGTTTTCAACATCACCATTACACAGGTAGGTTTGGAAAAGTTAGGCTAAGACTGATGACCTTGATCTTCATCAGCATGTTAGGTAATTGGGGTAAATATACATTACAATCTCGGCAATCCGTACTAATTGCAGCAGTGGTTGTTCGGATTACTGAAAAGTTCGTGTTACAGAAAGTACCTGTATATGTATTACCATAATATGCTGAAAAAAAAACAAGAATAAGAATGGCCATAAATATGTTTATTTAGTTTCTTTAGATATTTTTATTATTTTTAATTACATAAAAATGTATTTTATTAAAAATACATAAAATAACAGGTTCTTATATACATAACATAGCTTCTTTTTAACTGTTCGGATTACTGGAGTGTTCGGAGTATTGAAGTTCGGATTGCCGAGATTGCACTGTAGTTAGGTCTATCTTAATCCTAAACAGCGCTCAGAAAGCTGTGGTGCAGATGCGTGTAAACGTTATATTAGGTTGACCTAGATATTATCCAGTAGCTGTAGCAAGAGGATTATTAACAACACGAAGCAGGTTGGTTATTTAGACTGTGATGATCATAAAAACGTATTAAATTGATAACCCCTTATTTGAAAAAAGAGTAGAACACGTTGGAAAACATTTAACCTACAAATAATAACTTTACAAATCCCTACGATAACAAAAGGAAATGTTTTTGCAAATACGAGTATTTAAATGCGCCAGAAATAATATTATACATACTGACTTTAGCGTGGAAATCACTATTAAAATATTAAATGTTTACATTATATATTAAAAATACAAACTTTTGGCCTTAATACAGCATTTAAACAAATGAAAAGAAGATTTGCATGAAATATAAAAAACAAATTATTAATGACCCAACGTTTTCCTTGACAACTGCTGACCCTATCAAATTTGTTGCTCATAGATAACTGTAATAAATAAGTATAATAAAAGGACACTTGAACTGATTAGGAAATCGTTTCTTTATATAAACTAGTCCTTAATAAACATCCCTTAAACATCTGTAACAAAGTTTTAGATTTGTAGTAAATATAAAATCACAAAGGGAGTCAATAAACGTCAGCTTTTTTTACAAAATATTTACACACTGTTAAAATATGTGTAAAGTGTAGAAATAGATTTCGGAAATTAATTTGCAACTTTTGTGTTGTACATCTTAAGGCTTTTTTTATGTAAACTTATTGATATCAATTGGCAAAAAACCACTAGATGTTATTTTTCAGCAGACCCTTTTCGCTTTTATCTAGTGCAAAATGTGTCTACTGAAAAATACCAGTTATTACTGTTTTCTTCTAAATGATGACATTAAGTATATAGAAAATAAACTATATACAGATAACAGTTACGTAATGTGTTATTCCAAGTCAGACTGTACAGGTGGCATTGGTTGTCATCCAGATTTGTCGCCACCGACTGTTTTTCATCTCTTAAAAGCACCGAGAACTACGCTAGGCATCTTGGAGCCCTATTTTCCACAACACCACTAATAACTTTCGTCCCCCAAATACAAACTTACACAAAGTCACACGAACGTTTTTCATTTGTTTTTAAATTTTGAAATACTTAAGATACATATAGTAGAAGTATATAATGTATGAAACTTTTGCCCTCTCGCTACGCCAGCTAGCACATCTAATGTTTCTTCCTTCTCGGTGCGGTGCGAATAACCTTGACTCTGATTTAACCCTGTATCTAGTAGGCGACTCGTTTCAGACGACGCTCACCATCTGGTATGCAACACATGTGAGTAGCACGTGACATTGTTAGCTACAAATCGGAATTACGACACTGCACTAAATATTAAATGAGACAGCTTATACCATTGCAAAGCTGCGACTGTAAGTGTCCGTTTACATGTGCAACGCATTTAATTGGAACATCTTGTTACCCTACATAAGGTTGATTGGTTCAACTTTTGTATTCGGATGCGCCACAGTGTACCATACGTTAAGTCTATCATTTTCTTAAATTTATTTTTATTTTAAATAAAAAAGACTTACATTTGTAAGATACAAATACATAGATACAGCTCTACACCACATATTAAAGTTTTATAACTAACCTAATTATTACTACATTTCTTATTTAAATTATTTTCAGATTTTACTATTTTAAAAGTAACTGATATTCAATTACCAGCAATATGATAATCGTTCGATACATAAAAGTTATTACTCTTTTATTCTACACACATTTCTGAAAGTGAATGTGTGTGTGTGTGTGTGTGTGTGTGTGTGTGTGTGTGTGTGTGTGTGTGTGTGTTGTTTATGTTGTGTGTGTGTGTATGTGTGTGTGTGTGTGTGTCTCTGAGTATGTTGTGTGTGTGTGTGTGTGTGTGTGTGTGTGTGTGTGTGTGTCTGTGTGTGTGTGTATGTGTGTGTGTGTGTGTGTGTGTTTATGTTGTGTGTGTGTGTGTGTCTGAGTGTGTTGTGTGTGTGTGTGTGTGTGTGTGTGCGTGTATGTGTGTGTCTGTGTCTGTGTGTGTGTATGTGTGTATGTGTGTGTGTGTATGTGTGTGTGTGTGTGTGTGTGTGTGTGTGTGTGTGTGTGTGTGTGTGTGTGTGTGTGTGTGATTATTTGTTAAAAATACATATTAAAATTTACCCCTGTTTGTATTGTTTTTATTTTAATAATTAATATTTATATAATACGGTTTCGGTTTAGGTTATTATTAGGCTTATTAAAATCTAAGACTTGTCCGATTTATAATTCAAGTTAATTAAGAAAAACGTACTGAGACAAACATTTGGGTAATTGTTCCGACGTGCGACTACCGCTATTCCGACGTGCGACTACCGCTATTCCGACGTGCGACTACCGCTATTCCGACGTGCGACTACCGCTATTCCGACGTGCGACTACCGCTATTCCGACGTGCGACTACCGCTATTCCGACGTGCGACTACCGCTATTCCGACGTGCGACTACCGCTATTCCGACGTGCGACTACCGCTATTCCCACGTGCGACTACCGCTATTCCGATGTACGACTACCGCTATTCCGACGTGCGACTACCGCTATTCTGACGTGCGACTACCGCTATTCCGACGTGCGACCACCGCTATTCCGACGTGCGACTACCGCTATTCCGACGTGCGACTACCGCTATTCCGACGTGCGACTACCGCTATTCCGACGTGCGACTACCGCTATTCCGACGTGCGACTACCGCTATTCCGACGTGCGACCACCGCTATTCCGACGTGCGACTACCGCTATTCCGACGTGCGACCACCGCTATTCCGACGTGCGACTACCGCTATTCCGACGTGCGACTACCGCTATTCCGACGTGCGACTACCGCTATTCCGACGTGCGACTACCGCTATTTAGACGTGCGACTACTGCTATTCCGACGTGCGACCACCGCTATTCCGACGTGCGACCACCGCTATTCCGACGTGCGACTACCGCTATTCCGACGTGCGACTACCGCTATTCCGACGTGCGACTACCGCTATTCCGACGTGCGACTACCGCTATTCCGACGTGCGACTACCGCTATTCCGACGTGCGACTACCGCTATTCCGACGTGCGACTACCGCTATTCCGACGTGCGACTACCGCTATTCCGACGTGCGACTACCGCTATTCCGACGTGCTACTGCCGCTATTCCGACGTGCGACTACCGCTATTCCGACGTGCGACTACCGCTATTCCGACGTGCGACTACCGCTATTCCGACGTGCGACTACCGCTATTCCGACGTGCGACTACCGCTATTCCGACGTGCGACTACCGCTATTCCGACGTGCGACTACCGCTATTCCGACGTGCGACTACCGCTATTCCGACGTGCGACTACCGCTATTCCGACGTGCGACTACCGCTATTCCCACGTGCGACTACCGCTATTCCGACGTGCGACTACCGCTATTCCGACGTGCGACTACCGCTATTCCGACGTGCGACTACCGCTATTCCGACATGCGACTAGCGCTATTCCGACGTGCGACTACCGCTATTTTCGTGAAATTTTTTTACTTTTCTTATGTATTTTTACGTCCTAGACACGAATCCAACATTAATTATTGTCGCTGACGCCGTTTTTTTTAAAATATACCTTAATTAAATAACCTTATTGACGTACGTTCCGACGTGCGACTACCGCTATTTTCGTGAAATGTTTTTACTTTTCTTATGTATTTTTACGTCCTAGACACGAATCCAACATTAATTATTGTCGCTGACGCCGTTTTTTTTAAAATATACCTTAATTAAATAACCTTATTGACGTACGTTCCGACGTGCGACTACCGCTATTTTCGTGAAATGTTTTTACTTTTCTTATGTATTTTTACGTCCTAGACACGAATTCAACATTAATTATTGTCGCTGACGCCGTTTTTTTTAAAATATACCTTAATTAAATAACCTTATTGACGTACGTTCCGACGTGCGACTACCGCTATTTTCGTGAAATGTTTTTACTTTTCTTATGTATTTTTACGTCCTAGACACGAATTCAACATTAATTATTGTCGCTGACGCCGTTTTTTTTAAAATATACCTCAATTAAATAACCTTATTGACGTACGTTCCGACGTGCGACTACCGCTATTTTCGTTAAATGTTTTTACTTTTCTTATGTATTTTTACGTCCTAGACACGAATTCAACATTAATTATTGTCGCTGACGCCGTTTTTTTTAAAATATACCTTAATTAAATAACCTTATTGACGTACGTTCCGACGTGCGACTACCGCTATTCCGACGTGCGACTACCGCTATTCCGACGTGCGACTACCGCTATTCCGACGTGCGACTACCGCTATTTTCGTGAAATGTTTTTACTTTTCTTATGTATTTTTACGTCCTAGACACGAATTCAACAATAATTATTGTCGCTGACGCCGTTTTTTTTAAAATATACCTTAATTAAATAACCTTATTGACGTACGTTCCGACGTGCGACTACCGCTATTCCGACGTGCGACTACCGCTATTCCGACGTGCGACTACCGCTATTTTCGTGATTTTTTTTTACTTTTCTTATGTATTTTCACGTCATAGACACGAATCCAACATTAATTATTGTCGCTGACGCCGTTTTTTTTAAAATATACTTTAAAAAACATAACCTAAACTAACCTTTATTGACACGTTCACACGAATTCAACATTATTTTTTGTCATCTACGTCGTAATGCCATTATTAATTTATTATAATACGTATAGATTTGGTTATAATTTTATACAACATTACTATATATTTACCTACATTAAAATATACCTACGAAGTATCCAGTCAGGATAGATTTGGTTATAATTATATTCAATTTTACTATCTACCTATATAGAAATATACCTACGAAGTAATCAGTCAGGATAGATTTGGTTATAGTTTTATACAACATTACTATATACCTACATTAAAATATACCTATGAAGTATCAAGTCAGGATAGATTTGGTTATAATTTAATAAAAATAGATAGTAATTCTGAATAAAATTATTACCAAATCTGTAAAATACATTAAAATGAAATACATAAATTACTCTTTACTCTGTAAATATAAAATGGATTTAAGCATTTTTAAAGATTACACTTTTAATTTATTTTACTAAGTTAAATGATTAAGACGAATTCCGTTTTCTTTTTTTCAGAAGCCACGTTCTGGCTTCGTGGTTTGGATCGGCTTGTGGTGGAGGTAAGCACATATTTATATCACTGTTATATACATAAACTTTGAAACCAATTATGTTTAAGCACCCGAATAAGTCTCTCAGCTTAAGTGAGCACATCAAACGTGGAATTCACTAAATTTCCCTACATTTTATTGACTAGGCTAGAATTTTACTCTCCTTCGGCAGTTTCTTATATTTTACGATTCTCTCTTGTAGCCTATATTTCATATAACCTCAAACAACCTATATACATTAAACATTCACCTGAACTTTACAGAGGACGTGCTTTAAACCAAAAACATGTGGAAATTCTGCTGTCACTGCAATGAATTCGTCATCTTCAGTACATTCAAGTCTTTCCCAATACGTCTACACCAGAACATGGACGGATTTACAGGTTTTGTTCTTGGGTGAACTAGACTCCCCTGGGGGGGGTGTCAAATGGGTCTGGGTTAGGCCTACTCCCACCTTAAAAATAGAGAGCATCTAAACAATGGAGAGCTTGTCGACAATGAGCCCGCATCCAAACACTTACATTATAATGCACATGTTTTAAACTACTTTTTTTTATCAAGTTAGGGTATGGTATTCAACCATGTGTTTCTCATAGAACACAAACCGGCGGCTATTAGACTTAAAGCTTTGCCGAATTTAAATTTTTTTCTAATTCTGCAAAGTCATAAGTCCAAAAATAAGCCTGATTTTATTTCTGTGAGAAACATAAAGTTGAATACCAAACTTCGTCTGAAACAATTCTTAAAATTTCATTTTTAACATCATGACTTGTATGATTAAAATTAAATTTTATATTTTTCTTTGAACTTATAGTATATTTAGAAAATAACTTGCATATGAACAATATAATAACTGATATTACCAAGTAAATTTCTTGTCAGCACTATTATTATTCTTGTAGTATTTTAATGACATCATTGTAAGCTATTGATTATAAAAAAAGTAATATAACAGTCCAGAAAATTGGGGGGATGGCAATGCACCTACTTGCACCCTCCCCTTAACTCCGTCCATGCTGACCAGAAGAGCGAATACAACTGTACTTGAATCGTCCCCTCACTCTCTGGCCTACGGCCTTAATTCTATCGGTTATGGCTCGTACAATACAAGCTATGAGCCAAAATATGAGCTTCACTTGTGAAGGTGTAGTAATAGTGTTATATTTTATGTGGGAAAAGTGTTATAAAGTTTATCGAAATAGTCACATAGCCTACCTTACTATTTATTTTATAGATTTTTTTTTAATAGGAAAGAATAAATGTAATGAACATTTTAGGGTGATGAATAAATATTACATATTGCAGCTTATTCATAGTACAATTAACTCAGCCGGCCACTTGTTTACATGTAAAGTTTAACCTTTTGCATTTACCAGTTTTTACTGAATAGGCCTACTAGTGAAATGTGCTGTTTTAATTTTTTTTAATAATCTAGGCGAACTTCTATTTTAAAAAAAAAGCATTGATTTATATTGAAAAATGCTCTTGAAATTAATTTAAAATTATTTTTATTATTTTCTTACCCAGATCACTGAAATGAATATCCACCCCGAATAAACGTTCATCATCTCGAACAATCTTAGAAATTTCATCTTTCGACACAACCTTATCAAAATCTCTTGAAGAACAGGGTCATTTCAGGTAAAAATGAACAAAATAGAATTATATAATTGAAGAATTAATTGGATTACATGTTTGCCAATTAAACATAGTTTTTATTTAAATGTTTAAAGTATTATAAATTATCTTGTTAATTATTTTACGCTGAGTATATGTTTGTTATAAGCAGTGGCGGATGGTGAAATTGAGTTTTATATGTTATATTTTATAATGTAGAAGACATTATATGATGATGAGAATGTTTAAATTTATAAGATTTAAAGCTATTCTAAAATTATTCACTTTTTCCTTCTTTGAATAAATTTATCGTCCTGTCCTTCAAAACAGCAAATTTGCTACCACACGCTGCTTAGAGTTCAATGTTTACTTGAAGTTAATTTTAATTAAAATCATTGCCCAGATCCGTCAATCTCTAAAGATTTTATAGGGCAGGCAAAATTAGTGTAATTTTGATGTTTTATTGAATGTTTTTTGTAAATTATTAGAAGCAATATAATCTAATAAACTAATAGCACCCAACAAAGGCTAGACCCCTGCACCAAAATCAATGTTATTAAATATGAGATATACTTTGGCAAAACATTTATATGCTAAACTAAGTTTCTCAAATTTATCAAAATTTGGTTGTATACTGTCAAAACACATGAGTAGAGAATACATTTGTTGCTCTGCGGGAGTAAAGTCTCATGGATTGTTACGTCACAAACTTCCTTAGCTTCGCTTTCCTCCGCATTGTTCGTCTGTCGCTTTCTTGCTAATCTATTGGCGGTTTCTGGAGGCAAATTAACATTATTTCACTCTCTATACCTTTTATCTTTTTTAAACCTGTAATAGCACATTGAGCAGCTATTTTGTCTGTCTCTCTCCTGAATTATGCTATATTAAATCTCTACGAATGCAGAAAAGGACAGTCAAAAATCTTTGAGAAAAACATTTTTGAGTTTTTTGGTCCGATTGAATGTCTGTGAATGTTTTATATCCGACTTCAGAATTTCATTCATTCGCTGAATTACGTACACTTTATGGTCTTGGTAGTCTTCTTCGCCACGGAGTTTAGACTAAACTCAGAGTCGCTGGTTTTAAAAACTCAAAGAATCCATGAATGTTGAACAAAGCTTTGTAAATTTAAAACCTGCAACTCTCACTGCGTTACAGCTACAACTTTGTTCATATTTTGAAAATCCAGATATTGTTCCCAAAATTAAACTACCGATTCATGTTAATTTATGAACCCGTATAAAGTCTTTTATGAAGGAAAATACGGTTGATAAATGAATCAACAAATATTTATTATAATTACAGCAAATTGTACAATTGATGTAAACTTTGCCGTTATTAAAATCAATATTTATTTACTCATTTATCAACCGCATTTTCCTTCATAATCAAATTACCGGTTGAATTGTAACCTCACAATTTAATAAAAATTAGGAAAAAGAAGAACACTTTGGCCAATTAATGAATGGAATTGTTGATAAAAGCAACGTACCCTAATATTACGTAAATTAAATTTGTTAAATATATTTGGAGTTCTTAGTAATGGAATCATAATGTCAGATTATTAGAACGAAGGCTCATCTATGGACTACCTGCAAATTTATTTTAAAATATTTAACAAATGTGAAGTTTTGGAAGAACGATTATAGAATAGTCAGCCAAATTTTGAGGTAATAATATATCTATGGTGGTTATATATATATATATACGTTGTTTACAACACAATCATAAAAATTTTACAAAATATCATGTTCTCAATTTTGGCTTCACAGAGACTTAAAATACATCCCTTTAGAGGTAGTGAAGAGATTCAAATTCTCCTAGTCTAGAACCGTTCTCAGAAGTAATTCTACAAGTGGAAGGCGAAATTTCTATTATTAGATCGTAATCTTCACTTATCCATTTGGGTGTTGGTGTGTAATTTTCTAAAGCCACTACAGTGTGACTTAACGTCTTTACTTTTGGACTTCGTAAAATGGTAACTGTATAACTTCTCCCCACCGTCGGTCGATGTTGGCATCCTTTTATATTTTTTGAGCACCACAATAAGAAAGGATCTACCTTACCCATTTCGAAGCAAACAATTCCGACATGACTTACTAACGATGTGTTTGAGATAATCCCAGAATATGTCGGAGCTACACCGTACACCATATAATCTTTACACCGTTGCCCCAGCCCCAAACCTCGCATAGAAAATAAAAACGTGACCTCAAAACGTCAACATGTTTTCGTTTTGTATTTTCCATTTTTCCCTATAACTAAAAATGTTGTATACTTTGTTTTTTTATAAAAAACATAAGTGCTTAACTTATTATGTTTTTTTACGGTAATGGGTGAATATGTAGCTATAGAATATTAACTATATTTCTAAAAAATAACTCTTACTGAAATAACGAAATGAAAATGGTTTGATAATTATTGTATAACATAAAATATATGTTCCATTTCTATTCAAAATAACTTAGTTTAAAATATAGTCAATAAATTTTGTTTTATTTTGATTTATCTGCCACCAGAGCCATCGAAATTTTTTTTGCTTGACCACCGGCCTAGGATCGGTACATTTTCGGTCTCTTCATCAAAATTCATGGGATGCAACCAACCCGCTTCCGTGCCACGCACAAGTACATCCCGGGGAACGGAAATACGCCGTTTGCAAAATGGGTTAGCGACAAAACGTAATGAAGATTTTAACAAACCAAATAGAACAGAGCTAAAGATGTTTAAGCTTAACAGCATTTAGAAACGAACCTACAATAAATTCGTTCGTAATGTAAAACACTATCATAAAGATTTCCTCCCGGGGTGTACTGAAGAGGATGGAGGGCACATAAGAAACAAAATTTTAGTGAAGATCAACCAGAAAAAAAATGTGAAAAGGTCCGACCAGGCGAAAACTTCTAGTAAACTGTCAAGTAAAGCAAAACATCGAAATTCCAGTATTAGTCAGGAAAACCATCACATCAAGGTCAAGTGAAGAAGCATGTCCAAATTCCAGTAAGACTTGTCTAAAAGAGCGCGATAAAACTATTGTAACAAGAAATAAAATTTTTGATTATTTAGTGTTATTGTTTTGTTGGTTTATTTATCTTGTGCACTATTTCATATCTGCCAATTACATATAAATGTACGCCACCTGCATTATTAGCATTATCAAAGACTATGAGTTCGTTAACACGTCTTCTTGAAAACCCAAAGTAATTGAAATTTAGTAAATATATATATATATATATATATATATATATATATATATATATATATATATATATATATATATATATATATAAAGAACTAAGTCAAAATACAAATACAACAATTATAATTGAATTTACAATTCAAAGCTTTATTAATACACAAGAATACATATTGCGTTATTTATATATATACATATATATATATATATATATATATATATATATATATATATATATATTAATTTATTTATATATGTGTGTGTTTGCGGCACTACCTGATTATGTGCACAAAGCCGGTCCATAGGGTCGATAATTGCCCCAAAAACGATAAGCTGTCGAGGGAAGGTGAAATATGTCTAAAGTAGCGCAACTCACGAACGGAAAGGGTTAGAAATGTAAATCAAGTTTGTAGGAGCATCTCAAATCATTATAATGGACCATGATTTAAGGAATTATCTAAATTTACACCGCAAGGAACACTTACGAGACCTAACTAAAATCTGACCAAAACAAAAAGAGAAAGTTTAATAGACAACCACCATGGCAGGTCTGAACTGGCTTGTCTAAAGTAAATAAAAACTGCTGGTAGAAGGTGAGGGGTACCGCCGGACGAGAAAGCGAGTCGGGAGACGCATACAAAATGTAGAATAGAACGGACATAATTTTTAGCAAGGACATCTAGAGGCGATTCCAGGATGATGTTCCGTGGCTAAAGACAGCTAGCCCTAGATGGACGAGAAGATGGTCTGCTTTGCGAGCTTCCGCAAGAACGAACTTTTTATTATTTTTGTAAAATGTAAAATAAGTATAAAAGTATTAAAGACGGCCCAACCCTAGAAGCGGCAGTGTTATTTTCCTAACTGGCAGTACAAAATGACCCGCATAAACATCTTATTTTGAAACAATTCTATAAATTACATTTTTCACACAAAGTTTGACATCTATATATTTTATTTGAAGAAACAATGTTGAAGATTTTGTTCTATGCATCAGAAAATTTATATTTTGATTACTTTGAATGTTATTTTTATGAAAATAAGAATTTTTCCAAAAGCAATTATCATTTTTTTATGTTTGAAGAAAAATAAAAAACCATATGCATTACTGTCTGAAAAACTGAAATATACAAATAATAAAGAAAGATTTTCTGATTTCACTCACCTTTGTCCCATAGAATTTGATGCAGTTTCCAATTTTCTATGATTTTTTTGCTGATCACATACGCGTAAACTGTTTGTTGGGCAAAACTGTCATACACTACTCCCTAGCCTATATTATATTTATAAAACGTTTTCCCTAAAGCACTGTTTATTATACACTGTTATGCCTATATAATTTTTTATACCTATATCTAAATATCTACTTTTAATATATTTACACATTTAATTGAATAATTATACCTAATTAACCTAATTTTCCATCCTCCTTTTTCTGGGATTGGTGCGGTAGAAATGTTTCAATTTAGAAAAACATTTTGGATGTACACCCACATTACAACCAGGACACCAATATGTTGACCTTCCTCGTTTATGTGGGTCATGACCACAAACTTCACTAGTTCTTTCTTTCCTCCCATCCAATTTTGCAAGTTCATGTGAAGAACCACTATCCGTTGAAGGGCCTGAGGTAGGAGCAGATTCTGGGTCCTCTTGGCACAAGGACTCCACTACAGACACAATAAAATTATGCCTAGTGACAGGTTTGTCTGTATTTTTTTAATATATGATGTATCCATTTAGAAGAGCCATGTCCACCACATTGAAGAAAATCTTCTTCCAGTATCTCATAGTTGGGCGGTTGCAGGATACATGATAGATAGACTTATCCTTCAAGTATCCTTCACAAATATTTATTATAAAGTTATTAATTATAAAACGAATTACCTAAACTCCTAAAATACATGCTACGACACTGTAAACAAAACAATACAGGGAGTGTATGCCTTTGTGAACCGAAACGAATGGAATGACTCCGAATGCATTGGTCAGACTACTTTTGGAAATGGAATAGTAAACCCATTCCTCAGTCTAGAACGAAAACAAAAACACGTGTGTGTTCAGAAAATAATAGAGAACAGCCTACGCTATCTATTGGATTCATACGGAACTTTTAAACGATGCAGTAAGGGCCAACGTACAAGTGTCGTAAAAGCGACATCTACAGTTTAGCGATCGCACGAACTGTCGGAAAATCGACAGCTGCCGCTTCTAGGGTTTTAAACCGATCTATTGCGATTACTGCTGGACTAAAGGACTCCAGGACTACATCCGAGGGAGAACCAAGGATTCCAGGACAACCTCCGAGGGACAAGAGGAACAATCACAGTGAAAGTTTTGGGGCAAGTCTAAATTTTAATAGTATAAACCAATTTTTAAAAATTTATAAATTTTCTAAAGAATAATTACCAGATTGTGAATTAACAGTAAAATCATAAATTAATAAAAAAGTAAATTAAAATTAAGAGAATATATAAGCAGTTGACTCATTTTCAAAAATATTCATAAAAGGTGGTCATAAAATAAAATATTGCTCCAGTAATTAATATCAAATATGGAAAGCAAATGATTAAAGTTATATTTATTTAACGAATGAATTAGTCTATCCACTTGATATTCAAAATAAGAAATAAAATAATATATTTAAATGTTAGTGCCATGAGTAATAAGAGAATCTTGAAACAAAAGAATATGAAGTGATTTCCTTTATAATCACAGTTTAAAATGTTCTATGTCCATATATCCGATATGAAGAAAACAGGATTAGAAAATTGATTAAAAATAAATCAAGGGAAATACTTACTAAAGTCCAACAGAAATATGTGTGGGAGCACAGAAATAATTAAAACACAGTATTACTAAGAAGTAATTTCACCTGTTGCTTTCATGAAAGGGTTATATGGACATGCAATAAACAAATTATTATAAATTATTTTCTTGTCTAATTGAATATGTGAGTAAATTTAAGGGTGTAATTTGAACTTTAAGATACAACCTGTTCAAGGATAGACTATGAACGTTAAAGAAGGTGAACAATAATATAAGTAAAATTTTGACAAATTTTAAGAAAATGTACAAATAAATTCAAAAATCAATTAAAATGTATTTAATGTAAAAATAATTTCTTATTAGAAAAGAAATTGAAAATGAGTTAAATTTACAGAAAAAGTAAACATCATGTAATAGAATCGATTTTAAATAATATTTTAAATTTAGAGAATGAAACAATGTATAACAAATAGTGATTGAAATTATTAAAACCATTCTGTGGTGAAATTAATTAAATAAAATTCCTAGAATTTTTCCAATCAATAAAAAGAGTAAAGATCAAATAAATCACATAGGATTAAGAAAACGTTCGTTACAAATAATTTTAACCAAGGTATAAGTAAGTAATTTAACTCTTAAGTAAGGTAAAAACTTTGTGGCTGGTTTTTGAAAACAAGGTCCAGGAATTTATTCACTGGCAGATCGAGCTCGACACACCACAGGTACCAGGAACTGGTAGGTCGGGTGAGATCATATTTTGACCGCGGTCAGACTGGAGGGTGACGGCTCCCGCCGAGGAAAGGAAATTTCTCCACGCAAAGCGATGAAGGCTGCAGCAGTGTGTGTGTATGTGTGTGTGTGTGTGTGTGCGTGTGTGTGTGTGTGTGTGTGTGTGTGTGTGTGTGTGTGTGTGTGTGTGTGTGTGTGTGTGTGTGTGTGTGTGTGTGTGTGTGTGCGCGCGTGTGTGTGTGCGTGTGTGTGTGTGTGTGTGTGTGTGTGTGTGTGTGTGTGTGTGTGTGTGTGTGTGTGTGTGTGTGTGTGTGTGTGTGTGTGTGTGTGTGTGTGTGTGTGTGTGTGTGTGTGTGTGTGTGTGTGTGTGTGTGTGTGTGTGTGTGTGTGTATGTGTGTGTGTGTGTGTGTGTGTGTGTGTGTGTGTGTGTGTGTGTGTGTGTGTGTGTGCGCGTGTGTGTGTGCGTGTGTGTGTGTGTGTGTGTGTGTGTGTGTGTGTGTGTGTGTGTGTGTGTGTGTGTGTATGTGTGTGTGTGTGTGTGTGTGTGTGTGTGTGTGTGTGTGTGTGTGTGTGTGTGTGTGTGTGTGTGTGTGTGTGTGTGTGTGTGTGTGTGTGTGTGTGTGTGTGTGTATGTGTGTGTGTGTGTGTGTGTGTGTGTGTATCTGTGTGTGCGCGCGCGTATACTTTACGCGCAAACCGAATACGTAATTGAGTATTTAAAGTAACTATTCAGGACTGAAAAAACGCTCTGCCACACATGGATTTCCTAACGGTTTGTGCCTTGGCATAAACACCAAATCGACCATGAGCTTATACCGTCTAAGTGAAAGCGTCTTTAGACATCTTATTCGGCCACTTAGCAGCATCGGATCAAGTTACATTGGCCAACGCATAGCTCAAGTGCGCAGAACCAAATCCGTTGATCCATTACGCAGCGCTGGAGGTGGGGAATCATCAGAGCGAATATATTGGAAACTAATCAATACGCAATGAACAATTAAGTGAATCACTAACACAATCATTTACCGCGCCCAAGTTGTGTTTGTGTGTTCTGCCGACCTTATACACACCATCAATGTAAGAGACATGTGAACTGCCTGCAGTAGACACATTTTGTTCTGCCCTTAACCATATCTTCGAATTTTTATAACAGTAATAAATTATAATTTTTTAAAAAGCCTCTTTTAACTTAAAAATTTTTTATTTACATACTGATGTACATTTTGACTGCAAAGCAATCATCTTCAGAAGAAATTACTGGAGGACAAACTCTTAGAAATTACAAGACTACGGAGTTAGTCTTGTAGGAATTTCCTCTGAAGATGATTGCTTTTCAATCGAAATGTATATCAGGAAGTAAACAAAACGTGTTTGTGGCTTAAGAGGTTTGATTTACGAGGCTCGTATTTATAATTAAACATTACACCACAGTTACTCCATTTTGCTACAGTAATTTAGTTGGTAAAAATCCAGTATTAATAAGTATTAGCATTAATCTCCATTTTTTTACTGTGAAATTGGGTTTAAAAAAAACATTAAAGTATAATGTACTCTGTTTATGTGTGGATGAGCCCTGGAGCCGGGACTACCTACGGAAACCCCTAATAAACTTTCTCTCAGACCGGGCTTCAGCTGTTTTACCAATGAGTCACCTACTGTTTATCTTACTAAGAGGATATTACTATTTTCATGAAACATAATATGATTGTTTTTGTCAGTTTGTTTAAACCTACTAAAAATATTATACAAAATGATACTAGAATCGACAATACTTTAAAATAACTTGTAATTAAAAAATGCTAATTAAAAAATGTGTATTCGCTTTCCTGATCTAAATAGTTAGTTTAAACGGATTTGGATAATTTTCTATAACGTTTATATTTAATTTATTAATTTATAACAATTTTAATAATAATATTTCAATTTAATACAATAAATAAAGCAACATAACCTACGTGTTAAAGCATCTATTTCTACAACATAGCCTCCAAAATAAAATTAGTTGTGTGAAATCATCTGTAAGCACCTAATTCAGGCTAAGCCCTGTGATGGAATGAAATGTGACGCATTAGATGCTTTTTTCTCGTGCAAAACTTACTCCATACAAAATATACATTTTATAACCCATCTGTAAGAAGTGTTCACTTAAAAAACGCAGCCGTCTTATGAAAGTGAGAAGTAAATATAATCAATTGTCCATAGTCATTCAAAAAGTATTATAATAGATAAAACTGAACTCATCACGACCTAACCACAAAATATGCGCAATCCAAAACGTTTAACTAACATGTACATCAAACAAAAATGTAAAAACAATTTCCAGATGTAATAGGTTTGCCTGTCAATACGGTATTTTCCAAAGTCGATTTATTTTTCTTTTATTCAAAGCACTAAACTGTACATCAATCATGGTGCCAATATCCATCCTTCATCTCCAACTATGAAAGAAACAGATTTCTTTGTCGATATATTAAAGCTTATTTATAGCCTCGAGTGAAAACAGATGTTTCACAATAAAACATGTTTCTAGATAACGTTTATAAAGTTAAGAAAATGTATAAAGCTGGTTCAACAAAAAAACTAATATTCAACCGATTGTTAAGGTATTAAATACAACTGTCTTATCGATTAAATAAATAAAATTCGTTCAGTTTCTATTTATTCGATTCATTTAGTTTCATTTTACTCATTGAAATAGAAATTAAACAAATTTTAACTGTTTAACTAATAAGGCGGTTGAATTTAACTGATTAAATATTATTTACTTATTAACAGTAAATAAAACCTCTTAACTGCAAATTTGTTTAATTTAAATCCTTATGTACATTTCAATTGTAAAGCAATCACCTTTTGATGAAATTACTCTAAATAGTCTTGCAATAACTTCTTTTGAAGATTGTTTTGCATTCGAAACGTGCATCAGCATTTAAATGAAAAGTTCTTGTGGTCAAGACGATTTTTTTCTTCCAATAAAAACTTACACCACAGTTGCTTCAAGTTATTATTAGTTATTTATTTCACCGGCGTTGTACATTTTCTTGACTTGAACATTAACTGGGATCCAGAATAAAAAATTACAACACCTAAACAATAATAATGCTTAGTGGGTAAAGGCAACCAGAAAAACAGATACAGTAATATCCCGTACTTACGCGATAGGTGGGACCGAGCGAAAGCCGTGTAAGTCGAATTCCCGTGAGTCGGGGTATAATTTTACATACAATCACATAGGAATCATGTTTAATTGGGACCAAACACTAAATAAATTAATAATTTAGAAAATAAATGTGTATGTATTAAAAGTACGTAATACAACAAATAATTAGGTAGATTATATAGTTACATATTGCAAAAAAGTAAGTAAAAATAAATTATTTTGTCTTAGAAGACGTCTAAAATCAATTCCTTTGACGAATTGAAAATTTTTTCTTCTCGCAGAGAATTTCCTCGTTCTTCTTGTCTAATTGAATATGTGAGTAAATTTAAGGTATTAATTTGAACTTTAAGATACAACCTGTTCAAGGATAGACTATGAACGTTAAAGAAGGTGAACTAATATAAGTAAAATTTTGACAAATTTTAAAAAAATGTACAAATAAATTCAAAATTCAATTAAAATGTATTTAATGTAAAAATAATTGCTTATTAGAACTTATTGCTCCTCGTAACTTGCTACTTTTTTTTATTTTGTGGCAGAAATACACTCATCGTTGGAGTTTATGTTTTCCAAAATTTGTAAGCCTTACTCAATTAAAGTAAGACATTTTGTCAAGTTTCTAACCGTCATTTCTTGCTCTACGTCAACTGGGTCTAATGAATCTGCGTGTTTAAGGTCTTGCTCTTGCCCACGCATTTCTATGAGCTCATCATTTCATTGTCAGCTCCTGGTTGTGTAAATCCAAAAGTTCTTGAACGTCATCATTATTCACTTATAAATTTAGTTGTCTGGCAAAACCGATACCTTCTTTAATCACATCAGCAATTTCATCAGAATCTGGCACTGATTCCGCTTGAGTTTCAGTGGCGAAAAAATATAGACACGCTTTTTCCAATAGGATTGAATAGGGCTGGCTCTTAGAGTATACAGTTGAGCCTGCTTTTATAAAGCGGATTTCTCTTCCTCTTGTGGTTATTCCTTTTTGAGCTCTATCTACCGAAACTTACAGCCTCAGTGAGTAATGACCCCTATCAAGAAGCACCTTACATCCCACCAATAAGTGCCTGGCTGTACCTATTGCCTCACCACACGTATAGCAAGGTTTTCAGAGGCTTTCCCCCACTTTACCAAGTTAATATGATCTGGGAGGGTCGTTTGGAAGGTATTACCGTAAAAGTTCAGTAGAGCGGATGACCAGTCATATATAAGGGTGCGCCACTTTACATCTAACAGGATGCAATACCCGCCTATTGTTAAGCCACTCATTCTGCATTTCTAGGTTCATTGCGTGCAATCTGTAACTGGCATTTTCATTTTGTTGTAAAAAAGATTTTATAATATCTTCTTCCTTTGGCTTTTTTGAACCCAACCCGGCTTCATTTACCTGTGCACCTGCCATAAATTGTTTATGGAACTGAAGTTTTGATTCAAGCTCTGTGGCACATTTAATTTTGGTAAGTGATGTAACTGCTTCATCTTTGGATTTTTCCAAAACATGTATTTTGGTAACACTGAGGTGTTTATAGAGTTCTGATGGCTTCTTTTACTTCATCCCAAAATTATTGTCATCCCTAAATAGAGTTGAGGGATCAGCTGGATGTGCCAATCCTAGCCATAACTTCAACATCTTTATGACATTTGCATTTAACTGTGCAAGGAAAGTCTTACCATTGACATATACAAAGAAAGGTCAAGTCAGGCGCGATGTCAGATAGTTGTCCTATATCCGAACCTTTTTAATATTACTTATTGGCTGTTGGTCTACCTTATTGAGGTCCCTTAGGAAATTATCAAAAATTCCCTCTAAGGATGGTGTACGTCCTTAGTAGTATATCTTTCTACCAAGTAATTTAAAAGGCACTGTTACGGCAACGGTGGTAACACTTTCTCCCCTTATTGAGAGTTCTGGATCATATGAGGTATATTTGGTGTTTCATCTACCCAGACATAGACACTGGCATTTACTTGGATTTGTCCTCAGTCCATGTACAGAACTCAACTATTTCGTTTAAAAGTTTCTGGTATTGTTTGGGTTTCCGTGTCAGAATTGCAAGGTCGTCTGCAAAGGCTAAGATGGCTTGTATACTTGTTAATCTTAAACCGATAGCCCCATTTTTTTCTCACGGCTTATTAACTTGTCTATTAGAATATTTATTCTATATTGAAAACTATTGGTGACAAGCAGCAGCCTTGGAACAGTCCCCCACTGTATTGCAAAGTTTTTGTGTACTCTGTTTGTTGCTATGGTAAATTTTAATATTGAGTAATACGATGTGATTATATCGATAACCACATCAGGAAAGTTGTACCACTTCAAGACGAATATCATCAGTTCGTGCCGCACTGAACTAAATGCATTCTCCAGATCTATCCAGCAGACTGTTTTTTGCCCTTCATGTGTTCTAGCATCTTTCAAATTTTCCGCCAGTAAAGTGTTGTGTTCTTTAGCGAGTAAGAACCCTTTCTGGTGATTGGGCCAAATACCTATTGTTTGTCATGAATTGCATCATCTTTGTTTGAAATATACTAAAAGAGATTTTGGAAATTGTGTTGGTTAGTGCTATCGGTCTAGTATCTTTTGGATGATTAACATTTTTTTGGGATGAGAACAAAAATTACCTTGCCAATTGCTTTTGGTATTTGCTTTCTTAACCAGATCTAACCAAATATGTCAAGATGTGTTACAAATTGATGGGACATTTTTTATAAACTACATACAAGGTAGTAGTTTACAGAAGGATGGTTTTTTTTCAATTTGCTTTTTCCTCTAATGTGGGTGGACTGCTTTGATAGCTGGTAAGAGGATTGTTGCATCTTTGGATCTCCGTACAGTCTCCCACGCTTTGGCACTTCATATGTGCTTTTAAAGTGATCATAAATCTGTTCATTGGTCAACAAAAAAAGTGGCAAAATAGAAAGTGAATTTCCTTGCAATTTTCCATTCCCTTTCTATGTATGGTGTTGGACTACTATTTTTGTTTGTTACTATTTATACACTTTCATTTTTTGCATTGTGTTGTAGTTTCTTTTCGCTTTTCTTTCCCATTGTCTGATTGAGAAGTGAGATTCAATACCATTAATTCTGTTTTATTCATTTTTAATCCTAGAGCATTATTTATGATATTGTGTGGTAACCATTACAACAATTTAAAGTTGTGTAATTGAGGTTTCGACAACCAGATGGGACAAAAGAAAAATTCATATACATCTTTGAGAAGTACATATCTAGCTATGGGAATGTTGGCTCAGTGCCAAAGCGCTTAGGCTTTGAACATGAGGATACTCAGTTTGATTCCAAACTATACCCCTAAAATTTTTATAATTTAATTATTGAATAAATATTTGAAAAAACTCTATTAACATTAATTGGCATCCACTATAAGTTTTTAAAATGTATTAAACTTTATTGGATAAATAAAACCGTATTTGATTAACGATTGAAAATTTGTACAAGATATATGTCAGGAGAGTGTAAACTAATAAAAGAAATTTAATAAAGGTAGTTTTTAAACTCTAACTGCACTGAAAGTTATCCATGAGCGGACATTAAAATCAATCAGGACTTTTAAGTTCATGATGAAGCAGCAAAGGTGTTTATCCCCTCAACTATAAAATTGCAATAGCTGTTTAACCTTTGATTTAAACCTTGAAACTTTATATAAATTTTCTTCAAATATTTAACTGCAATGGTAAAAATGATTTTAAAAATTTGTAACTCCTTTAAATTTGAAAAAAAAAATCTGTTTCAACAAATAAACTACAATAACCAGTTTGTACAATGCAATCTCGACATTCCCAACTAATTGCTTTAGGGAGTTTTTCGGATTATAGAAAGTACCTACGTATGTATTAAGAAAAAATGATGAAAAAAAGATTCAACAGTGACATGAATGTTCCTGTGAAAACCACTCATAAATAGCGTCATCAAGGAGAGGATAACTATTTGTGTCCATTCTCTTCTCTTATGTTTACCTTCCCTTAAAGCTAACGCATATGTAAGAATTTTTGCACGATTTTTTTTTTAAATCAGTAACCGTCGTCTTAACAACATTAAACTCACGTTCCAGACTGGAAGAAGGATTTTTGTTGTCGAGACGTAATAAGATGGTGCCACTCAAAGACAGTGTTTTGTTTTCTTTTGCACTCATTTTAACACGCCACTGAACATTTGAAATGCAAATAAGACCGACTAAATTCACTGTTAGGTATCCCACCATAATTACTGAATGAAGGGGGACTTATCTGAAAAGTATGAAAGAGAACAGAAAAAAATTCCGGGAAATCCAATTCACAGATTTTCTTTCTCCCTCTGTTTTCCCACTAACTTCAGGCACTAAGACTCTTATACAAAACATACCTTTTTTTCGCCTTTTCTGTTCGGATTACTGGAGTGTTCAGAGTATTGAAGTTTGGATTGCTGAGATAGCACTGTAATAAATAAATGGATCTCAAACTATGGTCATTGTTGCTAGAAATACAAATAAAATATTATACACAATTTTCAAATTTATTGCTCCGTAATTATCAGACTTATTATGAGCTCAGGTAAAAGGTGTTAAAAAGTCATGTTTTGAAACTCATTTCTATTGTTTTGTTTCATGTTATTTTTGTAAAAATCAACTGTATATTTGTTTTCTTATAGAAAGACATTGGTTTGACACTTACCTAACTGTTGCCACTTTATTTAGAACATTTTTGGAGAAGTGAGTTGCAGGAGTTCAGATGGTTAGCATGCAATATTTGGCTTAGATTTTTACTGATCTCTATTACTTGAAGATTTTAAATAGGCTTATGAAAGCCAAATGTCCTTACAAACTAACAAACCCTATAGAGTTCAATAGAAATAAACAACACACAACCAGTCCTGATAATTATAGTGTGTATGTAATCAGCAGCTAATGGTCTGCATAATTATCTTTGTTTCAACAAAAATTATTATTATGGCAAAAAAACAAATGACAAGTTTACAATCATAATTAAATTTACAACATGATCGAATAAAAATAAACCTTTGCAGATCAATGAATTTAACCTTAAAAACTTCCATATAACAAATATTTGAAATGATTTCCACCATAATTGAGAGATTTTCTTAAACTAACAAACTGAAAAAAAAATAAAATTTTAATTTAAAATTATTAGATAATAGATAATATTACTGCTGCAAAACTGGCTAAAAATCCACTTCTGAGAACACTTTTTAGAGATAAGCGCCTACTTATTTAAAATGTTTTACTTACATTCTTACACCCTATTTTTCATACCCTGTTTCTGATTGAAAAGAATTCAAACATTTTTCTTGTTGACTAGTCATTTGCTAGAGGGGTAACATTAAAAATACTAGTCACTTGTCAGATGTAGGGTTAATTCAAATTCATTCACAAAGAATTTGACTCCAATCTTTGGCAAATAATAGGTACAAATGGAAAATCATGAATCAACTACTAAAAGGAAATTTAGTATACCCACTGTGAACCCTGGCTATTTTTTTATTTCTAAGTCATGTGTAGAATCTCCTGAAAGCATTTTGCCACACACACTGTTACGAAACAATTGAATATTGTAAGATAGCAAATCAAATCTTTCTCTGTTGAAATGTTAAATCATTCTCATCGTTTTACAAACAATTCTTAAAATCTGTGAAAAAGTAGTACAAATATTATTTAAAGTGTCGTAGACCATTGTTATATTTTTATCAGAATATTTTTAAAAATCATAAAATAAATACGAGTTCTTCCAAGAACAAAGGTATTACAAAACATTTTAAAAAGTGAAATACCAAGTAAAAACTGTCAAAAGTAGCAAAAATATTTAAATCTCAACATATTTTTATAATAATAATGTTTAAATAAGTACAGCTTCAAGAACAAAGGTTTAAAACAATGTATTTAAATAATACCAAGAGTTCCTCAGTTATATGAAACTTATTACTTGTCAGGAAAACTGTGTAAAAACTATGAAAAGGTAGTATACAAATTTAAAGTAAACATTTAATATATTTCCACCAAAATATAAAACCTATATTACAAATTAAACGCAGACAATTTTAAGGGCGATGATTTATAGTTTCAATAACAAAGTTATAATGATTCAATTCTTTTATCAAATGTAAATAGGTTTTTAAAAGTTTCTGATATTCTGCTGTTGCTTCCATTTGTTTATATTTTTCTAAGGATCCATTTAGTTCTAATAACTTTATTTTATCCTCTGTGTAATATTTTTCTAAATCACGTTTTAGGATATCCATTGCCGTAATAAGGTCTCCATTTTCTTGTTTCATTGCTTCCTCAGTTTTCATCTCAATCATTCTGTAACATAAATTTTTAAAATATGTTATTATAAGATCTTTGATAGAGTAAGACTGAATATGTTCACATAGTATTTATTTAATTTCATAAAAAAGTGATTCTTTATCCTTATTCCCCAAATAAAATCACTATATTACTCAATTCCTAATTACTGAAAAGTCAAACAGAATTTAGAAAATGGACTTGAACCATAGATAAGAACTTGAGGAAAATCAGAACAATAAAAATCTTTTATAAGAATATACAGCATTCGGTAAAAAGCCAAAATCGATTGACTCAATATTTAGACAACAATATTGTAAAACAAAAAAACAGAATATTTATAGAAATCCTTCAAATATTAAAAATAGTAGCAGGAAAGTCACTATGTAAGATACATAACAAATACTGACAAACAAGTGATGAGGGAACGGAAAACAAAGGAAGCAAATTAGTTTCCAACATTAGAAATACTAAAACAGCAAAAAACTGTTTTGACTGCAGAAAAAAATTATTAATACTCAGGTGAGTGATAAGAAAGACAAAAATACTCTGGGAAAAAAAGGTAGTCAAATATGCATATAGATGGGCAAAATTAAGTAAAGTAAAAAATGGAAGTTCATTGAATCAATAAAATCAAATAATAACTGTTGGTGGGGATAGTAGTGATGACGACAATAGTGACAGTGAGCAGTCCAGCCACGGAGAAGAAAGTGACGGGGAAATGAGTGGCGTGGAAGAACTTCATTAACAAGGCCTAATGTAAGAATTACGTAACGCCATATGTGTCTATTTACTAAATAAATTGCATGAATAAGAAATTTCAAATAGGCTGGCAGTATTTGTTTATATAATTTTATTTCATTTAAATTTATCAGCGGTACTTTTTGTTTTTACTGGTTTATAAACGGTATATTACACGTGCAGTAGTTATTTATTTATAGGCAATATTTAAACTCAGGGTAGTACATCGCCGCTTTGCCGGCACGCCGCGCCGGCGCTTCCCCTAAGCCGGCGATCACTCCCACCTAACCCTACCTCCTCCCCTACTCGGCGCTCGCCTCGTTCCGCACGACCTCTATAAATAACTTTCTTCCTAACCTTTTAAACAGCAATGATGCAACAGCCATATTACTGTACTACAAGCCACCAACAGTAACAAAGTCACTTTTGTGGTTTTATATTTATCTTGAAGCAGTGGGAACGTATATGTTGTGTTCTAATTATTTTTGCTATTGACCTAACCTGCCATCCCTCAGCAACTCCCCCAGCAAGAAACTTCATGAATGTGTAGGGAATGTCACTTGATGCATGCCCTAATTTTACCATGCTATCACACTACAATAAACTTCTTTGTTAGTATAATTTTTTTAACATCTTTTTTATAGGATGTTGACCTATACAATGTAAATGTACACAAATTTTATTCTATTTGTATTAAAATAATAAAAACTACTAGAATTCGTTATATAGGTAGCTTTTATTTATTCTTCCTAGTGGTTATTACCAAAACTGGTTTAAAATAAAACATGGTTTTATATATAAAGTGGATAAATGACATTTTTCTCACAAAATGTTATAATTTCAAAACTAACAGTATAAATGATATTGTTATATCATCAATATAATGATAAAAAAGTTATTTAATGAATTTTTTTAAACTCAAAACACTTTTTTGGACCCAATTGGCTGTTTGTAAAGTTACTGCTCACAGAGTTTAACATAAAAAAATGAAAACAGCACTCCCAAGAAGAATTACAGGACACAGAGGTCAGTAAATTGGTATCACATGTAAATAATAGATTTATTTATACCTATACAGGCACTAAAAGTTACTTTAGAAAACACAGAAAAAGTTGCTATAGTGATTTACTTCTCCTTCTAGCAAGCATCAAGCTACTTAGTGGAGTTGATATCTTGTGTGCACTGCCTCTGCTAGTATCCAGTATAATCGTGACTTAATATGACAAAATCAAAAAATATTTTTTTAAAATTTGTTAGGTTAATTCCTACTTAAATCACCAAAGAAAAATGTTATTTTTGTTTCTTTTTATTTTATAATTACAATTAATATAAATATGTATATACATATGTCAGAATAACAATATTAAGTGACAAAATAGAAAGTGATTTTCTTTGCTATTTTTCATTTTCCTTTCTGCGTATAGTCTTGGTTTATTGTTATTTGTTTATTACTATTTATACGCTTCCTTTTCCCTGCTGCTTGCATTTTGTTCTAGTTTTTTTTCGCCTTCTTTCCACTTTTGCATTGTCTGTTTGTGAATCAAGGTTTGATACTGTTAATCCAATTAGTTTGTTTATTTTATTCCTTTCATTCATTTTTAATCATAGGGCATGCAACAATTTAAGGTTGTGCAATAAATGTTTTGACAACAACCAGATGCAGGCGAAAGAAAAATTTATTTACATCTTTGAGAAACAAATTTCTAGCTATGGGAAAGTTGGCACATTGCCAAAGCACTAGGCTTTGAACATGAAGATACACAAATCAAATCCGACCTAAACCCCCTAATTTTTTATAATTATTGATTACATATTTGAAAAAACTGTATTAACATCAATTGTCATCCACTATGGATCAAAAGAAATGTATTTGAACTTGATTGGATGAATAAAAACATATTTTATTAACAACTGAAAATTTGTACAAAATATATATCAGGAGAGAGTGGCCAAGGAGTTGAAAGAATTGAATAACAAAGCCAGAAAGTATCGACAGAATTGACCTAAAGCAGGCATGAAATGTTGAAAGAAATGCCAGCAATTTATTCGTAAAATGTATAAATAGTGCAGATAACCCTCTAAATTTCATATATCATGCTAAAACAAAGACCGATAAGTTTTAAAATGGTGTGACAAAGGATAACGAAATATATGACTCACATTAGTACATGTTTCTTTTATTTATTTTATTAATCCAATTTGTCAATCACCAGTTAGCTTTACAACAAACTGGCTAATGTATACCATATTTAACGGAACATAATAAATATAAAGGAAAATAACACTTAAAAATCTGGCAAAAAGACAGATTTTAAAAAACTGAAGTTTATTGAATAATTAAATCGCACAAAGTAACAAATTTCATCTTAACTCTGTGTATATCAGTATATTTAGATGTTTCACAACTCACAATCAATAACTTATTTTCTTGTATATGTTACAATAACAAAGTCATTATCATCATATCCGGTCCTCTCATATCTGGAACCTACGATATCCAAGCATAATATGAAAATAATTTATCTTTACTCCTCAAGGAACCTTGCTGTCGGGCCAGTTCTCTGGTGACAGCAGTCCATTCTTTCCCAAATCATCCAGTTGTGTCCGAGTGTCTGTATCGTTAATTTTACATATGTTCTATAGTACTTTGTGTAATAAGGTAATTTAGTTAGTTATTTTACATAGAATTTGTAATCTACAATATAAAGTATGCTGGAAAAGCAAAAAAAAAGTGTTAACTACCAATGAAAGCCTACAAGTATTATCGACTTAGTGAGCACACAGCCACCGCTAGCCGAAGATGACAAAAGAAAAGGAACCATGATGCATAGCGAAGCTTTCCAGGCATTTGACCAGCTGATCGAGTACATCGAACATCAAGGTGAAGTCAATCGTCTACTCTTTTAAACATGGAGGAATATTTCATCAAATAAACAAGTCAAATGAAACAAGCAAATTATCATTACCAAAACTGATAGATAATGTACATATGTACATTTAGTACAGTATTAAAGGCATGTAACTAAATTGTGCGTAGTTATATATTGCTATTAAAATATACATACAATCTTCAATAAGAATAACTTATTTACTTCGAACAATCATTCATCTACTTCCAATTGGAATGGTTGTCATTATGTTGTGCAAACATAATTTTTCTATAACTATTTGATTCCAAATACATAATTTAATTACAGTTATTCACTTACTTAGCTTTTTGTGTCAGGACCTGAGCTTCACGCACAATATGGACAACATGAGTATTTTGTACTTCTTTGTTGCTTGACTGCATAGTTATTAATTCTTGCAGACTTCCTTCTACCGATAATAACAGATTTTTAGATAAAATTATTTTGGTTTGCAATGTGTTAAAGAGGTCCAACGTTTTCATCTTGTTATCCAAGTAGGAACCTTTGTAGGAAGGAGTGTTATTTTCTTTAAAAACATTACCTGATACAAAAAAATATACTATGTTAATGACAGATAGATTCCTCTCAACACACTCATGCATGCACACACATGTGCATGATTTTTTGGTAAGCTTTTAGCTCTACCAGAACTAACTAAAAATGTATAAAGACAGGGTGCCCCATGGAGAAATCAGGAAACTTACAATGTTAGCTTCTTAGTAAAAACTAATGAAAATTTCATATAATTATTGGTTTGAAAACACTTTATTAACGAGTTAGAGCTGACAAAAGATTTTTCCTAGATTTCAGTTTTGCCTTTAAAATGAAACCATACTAAATTTGTGGTGCATCAATTGAGGAGTATATTTTAATAAATTTTATGTATAATGAACTGACAAATTGAATAAAACTGGTCCCAGACCTAAAGCTACTGTAATTTTTAAATATACACAAAAATTGCATTTTTTTATGAAATATACAAACCTTGGTACATAAAATGTCGTATTTAGGTTTGAAATGCATTAACTTTGTGTAATAATTAGAGAGTTTAATTCTGTAGAAATGATGTAAAATAGGCCAATAATTTTAAAAAAATTGTAATTATTTATTAAAACTAAACGTGTTACACTTTAATTATAAACTGGAGTAGTATAGAATTCACCTTTTACTGATGCCTGTGCTAAGTTTAATATGTCAAATAACTAGATGTTCTTAATAAACCTAAAGATTTGGTCAGCCTTCAACAAAAAAAAACAAACATGTTGAAAATGATCCATTCATTTGTACAAAGAAAATTTTAACTGTTTAAAATCCAATAAAGGATACAAATTAGAAGAAAAATCGTCAATCTTCAAGAGTCAGTTTATTTAGTCAATAAAGTTAAGGAGTTTGTAAACATTTTAAAATTGTCTCAAACAATTTAGTTTTTATTATTTGGTAAAGTAAAGCAATTATCAAGGAAAGTAATGTTAAGGATTTTTTTTATAATTTGACAAATAAAAAATGCCATCATTATGCAATCAAAATTAAGTAGGGTATATAGATGAATAATTTCAATACCTGTATCTTTTTTAATATTGTTAAGCATATGATTGTTAACACCTTCTTTCAAAAATTGTTTTTCTTTTAATCCTAATGCAGGATTGCCATAAAAATCAGCTATAAATGAGTCACTCAAGCCAAATAAAGATAATACTTCTCCATTTTTGCCTTTCAGTTTCACTCCTTTCTGAACTTCTTTGGTTTTTATAATGTTTTCAACTTTTGTTTTTAAATTTTTTATATCAATTCCTTTATTTTCTATCTGTAATATATCGTTGTATTCTGTGTACATTTTAATAACATATAATGTTTTAATTAAACTTCCTTTTTCCTGCAGCAATTCTTTTGACAATTGTTTAATTTTTTCCATTTTTGTTTCAGATGGACGTAATTGTTCTGCAAACATAAAATACATATTTATTAGTATAAATTTCAAATGGAACAACGTAAGTTTTGGTAAACCAACTAACTACCCACCTAGCAAACATGAATCTAATTTATTTATTTTACCACAAGAACAAATGCAGAGGTGGGCATTCAATGCTAATTTTAGAGTAAATAAGGAATATTTTTAAGACTGCATTCCCAGCCCATCAAATCGTCTATGATTAATAGAAATATTATGATCATTCTGCATTTATGTCTGTTCTGTGTCAATTATTATTACACCCAATGGTTATTTTCTGCCATGAATCTGAATACGCTTAAAGTCTTTTTGTCTAAACTAATACCTATGTATATATGTTTTAATAATTTAGTTTTAAAACAGTAGCAATTTATTGATTTGTATTTTAGTTATTTTTATTATAGCTACACCTTTACAGTAAAACATAAAAAATCCTTGTTAGTAGTTGTAAGGAGCTTAGGGGTTAAAAAAATTGATAATAAAAAAACTGTGATCTCAAGGGCGACGTTAAAAATTAGATAAAAAGGGCTGTTATCAGTACATTTACTAGGTCTCATCAAAACAATTTCCAAAACCACATAAACATTGATGAAGTACCAAAACTCAGCCAATCAGTGGGAAAGTTAATAGAAAATATAACTGATTAAAGTTAAAGTTGTCCCAAAAAAGTAACCGATAAAAGTTAAAAGTTATCCACAAAAAAGTTACTCATTAAATTTGAAGAACTATTAAAAGTTAAAATTACTTTTCTATTTAAAAAGCCTGCATTTAGAAAATTGTGGTGAATTAAAAAAAAAAACATTTTAACCATGTTTCTATTGTATTTCTTATGCATAAAACTTTAACAAAAATTCATAAATCTAAATACAAAATGAATACTAATGTTAATGAATTTTATAAGAAGCAATGCATTCTTAATATCATTACTAAATATGCGAGAACAACTACATGTATGAAAAAATAATGGTGATTTAACACATAAAACTCATTAAAACGCAAGGATTCTTTGGATAAAAATATAATTGAATAATTATATAAAAAGTGTAGTAGATGAAATTTAGAACCCAATTTTAACTAACGATATGCATCTACTAAAACTGGTTACAATTGTTTATGAACTCAATAAAATTATTAGACATATACATAAAATTTATTACCATTAAAATACAAACGGAAGAACCAATAGAGATAGTTTATAATTTCTCTCCCAGTTTATAATTTTATTACATTAATGGATATGAAATTGATCAATAATGAGAAATAAATACAAAAAGATATGGCATATATGACAAAAAGATGCAACAGTAATGTGGAGGATGTAATAAATAAAACTGAAAAGTATATTTATAAAAATAATTATACACAAATAAAGATAGAACCCACTAATAAATTTAAAAATTTAACGAAAAATAAATTTTAAAGAATCCATATGAATGTTTAAATGAAAAAAGTTAGTTTAATCAATTTAAAAGTTTAAAATTAGTTTAATCAGTGAATTCAAGATGATTACATCAAGCAACTTGAAAAAAGTTAATTTATTACGTATATGAGAGTTCTAAAATTCTAATTTGAAGGGGTAATGTAATAAGTTAAATCAAATGAAGAAGATGAACTATAAATTAGATTATAAATTAGTTTTATAAACGTCCGATTGTAAGAAATTTCAGGAAATTAGAAGGAAATCATCATTAACAGAAACGTAAATGATAAAAGATGCATACTAAAATTAAAAATACCTATAGTATAAAATCTCATACTATCTTCTATTAATGACATAATACACCAATGATCAGAGAAGGCAAAATTAAGATGTTGAATATATCAAACATTGCGTACAAATGGTTAAAAGAAAATAAATGTAAAAATAAATAAAAAATATATGAGGCTTGTACTAAATATTAAATTTATTCCAAAATACAGGATTATAAGTTGATATTGTTTAAGAGAGTACGCATAAAATATTGTTTTTCATAATATAGTCTATATTTTCTTATTTAGCACAAATTCAAATTCATACATAATGGTTTTTTGTATCGAATAGCCTACTTAGGATCCGCTTCAACTGTCCAGTAAGATCACTGAATATACGCCACATTTCACTTCAACTGGTAATAATTTTCCTGTTTGCATCATTATATTAAAAAGTGCAGGGCTCAAAACTGAACTCTATGGAACTCCCATTATTGATTTTGATCTATTCAGATGTTGTTATTTATCATAAATTTTACTGCTCTGTGAGGAAGAAAAGATTCTATGAATCTAAACATTCAGCCTTTAATTTCTATTTTCATTGTTTGCAGTATCAAAGAATCCAATGGTATCTTGGCAAAGAAGGCTTCAAAGTGTACCATTATCATAAAAACCCATTTAGATATTCTCTTAACCTAAGGATTGGAGGTGAAGCTGGTACATCCAAGTTGGTATCCCTAGATAGCAGTTTGAAAACTGTGGATTGAACATCAGCATTTGCTACTAAAACATTACTGCCCAAAAGGCATATTGCTTATTGCTTCAATATACGAGTATACAATTTTAAAGATAAAATAGGCTATGCTTATAATTTTCATCATTACAACGAAAATTGAAATTTCTTTAGATTAGTGGTTGTGTTTAGAAACACATTAGTTGTTATAAACATTAAAATCAGGGTCATTCTCATATTAATGTTAAATCACATCTGTAAATGAGTCAATACTTAAAATCATTAACTTTATTTCAAAAAGGAAATGGGGTAATTAAAAGATGAAATCTGTAAGTAGTATTACAAATGTACTCGGAAATTTAATGAAACATTAGATTAAGCCAATAATAATTTATGATCCTAATGACTTACCAATTAAGTTGTTTGAAAAACTGGCCATTGTACTTATGCCTTAATGATATCTGCAACGGAACGAAAATTGTCAAAACATTGAATAAACATATAAATATTTTGTACAAATGTAATGTTTGAAACATTTGGTTATTGAAATAAGTGATCGTCAACATAAAGCACTTTCTCAATAACAATAACTGTAGTATCCTGAAGAATATAAAAACCTTCTCGATAGATGTGGCTATTAAAATTAATGGGAAGAAGATTAAGTACTTCTCTGAAACATCACGGCTGAATTATATATTTTTTTTATAAACTAGATTACCTGTCGCTCATCAAGACGCTATATTATCAAGAGGAAAAGAACGCCAAGGAAACTTGTTATGAAAAAATTCAATTTAACTTGTCATTTTTATTAAAAATATCTTTATTGATTGGTAGGACATTTCAAAATGTTTTAATTTTATTTATTTATTCGAGTGTTTTTGGATAATTACATTTCCCAATAAGATTCTTATCATTTTTAGGTTTTGGGAAGGAATGAATTCATGAAATATAACCTTGTTCTTTCGGTCTCTAAGAAGCAACTATAGTCGCTGCCCATTATATATAAATTGTTCAGAATCATAGATTACTAAATAATTTTCAATCAGTATTTCTAGAACTGGAACATAAAAATAATAAACCTAATTATTACCTTTCTCAAAACAATTTAGTCTAATTCTATATCTATTAGACTACAATAATACCGTAACATACAAAATATATAATCCATTTTTATTATATTATGTTCGTTTAGTGAAATTTGCTTTATAATTTATTAACTTATAAATTAAGAAGATTTTCAATTCAATAACATTATAACTCAATAATGTACAGTAAACAAAGTAAAATAACTTTAAGTGTTGAGACAGCTGTAAAGTAAACTATCCTTGGGATTTGATACATAATACTGCAGACCTATAAAGAAATATATCAGTATATCTTATCTTTTAATGCCTTAAAAATATAGAGTTTCTATGCACAAAGTTTTTATAAAACTGCTACCAGATGATATAAAACGTACTGCCTCGGCCGAAATTTACTATTCTCATCAAGGCATTGCCCCCGAACATGTGTTCCTTCTCCCTACACAACGTAACCACATTCATGCGTTTTACATGTTTGTTGTAACATGCTGATGATGCTACTGTAGAGCTGAGACGCTCCAATTCAACCACGATCCAAATATGATTCCACCCAACTTACCAGATCCTGGTACCTGTGGTGTGTCGGCATGATCTGTCAGTGGATAAATCCCTAAACTTTATTTAAAAACCAACCAAAATGTTCAATCATAATTATGTGATTATATATTTATTAATTTTTGTTTAGTTGTAAAATTAATTTACTAAATTGTAATTGAAGGAATACTAATTTTTAAAAAAGTCTTTATTCTAGCTTGATTTGACTTATTGACTTCTGCTCTTGTTGATGATTGGAAAAATTGCAGATATTTTATTTAGTTTATTACCAAAGGATAGTTATAACAACGTTAAACAATGATTCTTCTAACTTGATTTGATTACATTGAAATTAAAATATAAAAGTAAAATCTTCACTTCAAAATATATTATAAAATTTATCTTAATTACACTGAACATTAACTATCTTTCATAATTTTTACAAGTTGTTATTTAATTTGAAATAAACCTAATGTTCTTATAATGCAGGCATAACGTTCATTAATTATATTGTTGACAATATTATTTAATATTCTTTATCATTTGTAGATATCTGACATTTTGGTTTTTTATATTTAAAATGACATACCTATTTAAATACAACTTGATAATAATTTATACAAATTTATTTTGTGTCCATAAATTTATTTCTAGAAGTATTAGGCAACATTACTTCCTAATCAATTTATTTTAATTTATATTTGTTTTAAATAAATATAACAATTTATAAATATAAACAATTTATATTCGCCCAAACATAAATCTGAAGTATTACTCTTTTCCAATCTTATTTTTACAAGAACCAAATTTATATTAATTTTACTTTTACAGTAATTGGATCCGGGTAGTTTAATATATTTCATATGGACATGAAATAACTTATATGAGCTTAAGTAATTGCTTAGTAATTATTGATTTTCTTTATGAATTTTTCATTCTATTACTTTGGCTGACTTTAATTAAGCTGTGTTACAAATTACTTTAAATATTTCCTGTTTTAACTGGCTTTTATAACTTTGATATTAATCTTGAAAACTAAAACTATCACTCTATATATGAATAATTTTTATTTTTTCACCATCACTTATATTTCTGTTTAAAAGAGAACCTTACTTATATATATATTTTAAATTATTAATAACCAATCAGTTATCAAAATTTTACTTAATGAAATCTGAATTTAATAATTTTGCAAAATTTAATGAATTTAATAAATGGTTAGATAGTTATTAAAATTCTGACTTGCCCCAAAAACTTTCATCGTGATTGCTCCTCTTCTCCCATGGTCTTGGATCGAAAAACTCCTCGGTGGTTCATTGAGAATGGAATCTCGTTGCACTCGCTAGTGATTGGTTTTAGGGTCGTCTTTAAAACTGTTTTAAATTTATTACATTATAAAATTTTATTCATATAATACATAAAAAAGTTCGAATCTTGGACGTTTGAAGACAGACCTTCTCCACTTCCATCTTTGGCTAGGTTTGGGTTTTAGCCACGGACCAGCATCTTGGAGTTTTCCATTCTGGATCTCGATAAAAAACAGTCTAACCGCCACAAGAGTTGCTTTTCACCTCCCTATGTCAGGCTTCCAGACTCCTTTGGCCTAACTACTTGTTTAATTTAGTTACCGTTAAACTGGTACACATTTTGCCCTTTGTATGGTTCTTTCCGAGATTTGTGTTCGTTTATACACTTTTGCTTCAAGTGTCACTGACGGTTTAAGAATTTAATATTTTTAGCGTTGAGGTCCATTTCACATTTTTAGATTTCATTAGAAATTTGAACGGTAATTTTTCACCACTCCGTTCACTATAGTTACATTTTATCAGCACAAGAAAAGTCCCACACTAGTCACTATAGTTTTGGGGCAATCTAGTAACCATTTAATAATTACAATTATGTTAAAAAATTTGTTAATAAATAATATTTAATTTTTTTACAATATTCTGCATCTATTAGTTTCATATTATCTGTCTACTTAAACTCTGGTGGTTTTTTCTTTATATAATTTCAATTTTTATTTTATTTTCTTCAAATAATAATTTATTTTATTTTAATTTTGAATAAAAATAAAATTATTTTCTCATACTAAAAACATTGTTTTTACAAACTAAGCCCGTCAGGCCGCTCTTTGTTTACTCAAGCAGGTAAACAGAATGAACCATCTGGCAGCTTTGCAAGTTACACAACTTCTAACTGATTTATTTTAAAAATTTAAATAATATTTAAAAATTTTGTATAAGATACAAAATCTTTATACAAAATCTGCTACTTTGAGAGAGATTTGGCCATCTCAGTATACAGAAAAAATAAATAAAACCAACAGATTATTTTTTTATACTTGAAAAAAACTTTATCTCATCTATCCAAGCTACAAATATACCAATTCCTTATTACTTGTAATATAAGTCTGTCATAGTCCTAAACATTACTTGTCGTATATGACAAAAAAAAGGTTAGGTTTCTAGCCCCTAAAAATTCTTGAATACAACCTTTATTAGAAGATGTAATATGTCTTCTGGAAAGTGGAGTTGATTGCTTGTATGCAATCCAAACAATCAATATAAGATGCCCCTAACAACTAGCTTGTAAGATGATCCACATTTCTACAAACCAACCTTATCGGAGCTCCGACGCAGGATGCATATTTTTCACGGTTGCCAGAAGAATTAATGTTAATTTTTTATAGTTTAAGCAAAACATCTTACCAAAACATGTATCTATCACTGAAAGAGCATTAAGTACTTATCTCCTAATTACTTTCAAATGAATGAATATACTGTCCAGATTCTACCTAGATCGTGTTAAATAACACCAGGTTCTTCTTAGAAATTAGAAGTTATCCTAGAATGTCATGTGATGATAGCCATTAGACAGTCTGGTCAAAGTTCGGAAGGACTAACAGCAATTCTCCATTTGCAATTTTTGTGTTTTACATCTTGAGGTTTTTATAGAAATTACACTTGTTTGTATTATCTTGGCAAAAAACCACTACTTACTGACTTATTCAGCTGACGTGTTTCGCACTAAGTCAGCACATTTTTCAATGCTGTGAATTACTGACAAGACTGTTGCTCAGGTGTGTTGTGTTGATGTGAGTCCGTAGTGTATTTTTATTCTGTGGTGCGTTATTGTTCATAGAGTAGTTGTTAATTATGTGCTCAAAAATAGTGTTTGATTGGGAGTGTGATTTGTCATTTAGAATGTGTTGTGGATAGTAATTATGATGTTTAAATATCTCATAGTTTTCTACTGTGTCAAGTTTTTTGCTTTTATTGATGTAATGTAGGATTTTTTCTACAAAAAAAATTAATTAAAAAAATGAATAATAAATCACACCTCAATGTCAACCCTTGCAGTAATGGTAAATTTAAACCTGTCTAGGGTTCATTATGGAGATAAATGCTCTGACACAAGTTATATAAGTATGGCGTTGGTGGAAAAATCTTCAGATGGATTTAGAACTATGTGTTACAAAGAAAAAAAAACAGCATGATTTTCAAATTATACGTTAAAGATTTTAATTCAGAGAGAACGATTACCCCAAACAAAGAGAAGTATTTAGCCCCATATTATTTAAAGTAATGATATAAAACATACTGGCTGCGATTAAGGATATACCTGGTGTGCCCCGCCTCTTCGGGAAGATGGGGTTACGCCTCCTTTCCAAGGGCTGTGGTTGGTGTCACAATTCCTACAAAAATTATTAATTACATTTCAAATTATAATAGTAACACTAACAATTTACCTTAGGAATTCTGCTTGGTGCTTCGGAGTCGGGCTATGAGGTATATTGCAGGAGCTAAAGTAAAACAACCTTTACACAAACTGCAGTAAGATCTAAGTAATTATATTTCCTGTTTTTTACAATACAAATGCATAACATGAATTCAATAATATAATACGTCTCTCTGATTTGTGTTTAAAATATCTTACGGTACAATTGATTTAGTTTAATAGAAATATATATATATATATATATATTTAGGTTAGTTTTGGTTGGTAAAGATTATTTAGATTTTTTGGACTAGGAGACTGACAGACTTACCTTGGTAAGAGTCCACACTGTAGTCTTGAAATAGAAACACATAAAAGCACTTAAACAATGATATATTTCAACCACACAGTGGTCTTTGTCAATCAAAGAGAAAACACAAAAAGAAATATGAGAGAATGAAATAAAAGAATTTTATGTGTTTCTATTTCAAGACTACAGTGTGGACTCTTACCAAGGTAAGTCTGTCAGTCTCCTAGTCCAAAAAAAAAAAAAAAAAAAAAAATATATATATATATATATATATATATATATATATAGAGAGAGAGAGAGAGAGAGAGAGAGAGAGAGAGAGAGAGAGAGTTATTGTAAACAATTATTTCACCATTAAGTCCAATTAATTTTAGCCTCATAATGAGGTCCTTTTGGTTACTTGACCATTGTCGAATCACTTAACACAAGTTAGAGTGGAGGGTTAGCTTTGTAAAAAGAACAAATTTTTTGAAACGTGTCAGCAAGTAAGCCATTACATATACACTTAGTTAAGTACCTTCTAATCATAGTTTACTTATTACACTTTTGATATTACTTGCGACCAGACTATTTGTTAACTAAAAGTTGTTAAATTGTTAACTTAAGTAATTACCAACCAGCTCGTCATGAACAGCAACAAGATTTCGATATTAATTATAGTTTAATCAGTGAATTCAAGATGATTACATCAAGCAACTTCAAAATTATTACTTAAAATATATTAGCTGGGTCGTCTCCACAGTAGGTGGTCTATAAGACCTTCTCTACAGTGAAATATTGGATCCAATTTGACCTTAAAAAAAATAACTCTTAGTAAAAAGCCCACTACAGATTACATTATTTCTATTATGTATAACTACACTCAATTAATAGACATGATCGGGTGCTAAAACAAGTCGAGTTTGACTGGATCATATAAGTTGTCAGGTTAAACATTATGGTCCAGATCTTGGGTTTTACTGTTTCTATTTCAGTCTGTATCTTAGACTCAGATTTACTGTTCGACACAAATATATAATTAAATACAGAACATTGTTACAATTTCATTTAAAAAAAAAAAAAAAAAACTTTTCAATCTCTAACATGTATAATCAGGTTGCTGAAGGAGATTAATTTTACAAATCTGTATTTGTATATATATATATATATATATATATATATATATATATATATATATACAAATACAGATTTGTACACTGCATGTCATGAACTTTGCTATAAAAAAATACTAGACGGCTAGGTACATGGCTCACATCCTGCTCATCCAGGAGTTCCTTTTGATCTCTCCGATCATGAAAGTATTATCTCTATTACACTTTTGCTATTACTTGCGACCAGACTTTTCGTTAACAAAAAGTTGTTAAATTGTTAACTAACACTTGGAGGAAACGTTTTCGTCTTACGACTTCTTCAGCCTCGTATTATTGCCGCTAGGAATGGTGCAGTTGTGCTTCCTCAGTACCATTATTTTGAAAGTTAGAAGTGATGTGATCAAAGAGTATGTGTGATTTGTGCCGTGTATGTTCATTTAAGATGTCTTTTTTATGTGTGTTGCTATGTCTATATATTTCATACTGTTCTAGTTGCATGTGTGGAGGATGCTCATGTTATTTTCCATACTTTTGCATGAGTGTTATTAATGCTGTGTCTAATAGCCATTTGGCTTTTATTTGTTGTTCTGTAAGCTACAGTGTATCGTGCTTTTTTGAAGTGGTGTCCTATTTTATTCGTGAGTTTGTTTATGTATGTGAGAGTGATGAATTTGTTTCTGTGTAGTTTGTCTATTAAATAATTGTCATATCCATTTGTGTGAGCTAAATATTTGATTGTGTTTAGTTCCTCTGTGTAGTTAGTTGTGGACATAGGTATTTTATTTAGTCTGTGTAGTAAATGTTTGAATGCTGCGTGTTTATGTTGTATTGGGTGGTTCGATGAATTGTGTATCAGTGTGTCTGTCATGGTTGGCTTGCGGTGTACGTTGAATTCATATTTATTTTGATTTTTTGTTATGGTGATGTCTAAGAAATTCAATGTTTTGTTGTTTTCAAACTCTGCAGTGAACTAAATATTTTTGTGTTTTTTTTTTTTTTTGTATATGTGTTTGGAGTTGCTGGCATTATCTTATGTTTCCTCGGTATAGTATTATAAGGTTATCTACATATCTGTGCCAATATATTATCTTATCTGCGTGTTTGTTGTTATTTATGATTTTATTCTGTTCTATGTGTTGTAGGAATACTTCTGTGAGAATGCTTGAAATCGGTGAACCCATTAGTAGGCCTTGTTTCTGTGTGTAATATTTGTTGTTGTGAGTGAAATAGTTCTGTTGTGTAATGGTGTTCAAAATGTGTATGATTTCTTTTGTGATTTTTTCTGGAGTGTTGTTAAGTCTTAGATTGTCTTCTAATATGTTTAGTGTTTCTGTGACTGGGATATTGGTATATAGGTTTGTGATGTCAAACGATGCCAGGGTTGAATCATGAGGGATTTCAATGTTCTTTATTTTGTTTACTAGATCTATTGTGTTCTTTATATTTGTGTGTGTGTGTCTAGTTTTATGTATTTTCTAATAGTTCTATCCATATGGCGTGGTAGTTTGTGTGCGGGTGATTGTTGGCTGTTGATGATAGGTCTTATTGGTATTCCTTGTTTATGTAGTTTAGGAAGAGTTGTAGGGTAGGTGCCGTAGGTCTTATTGCTTTAAGGTATTTATTCTGTGTTTTAGATATTAAGTGTTTAGTTGAATTAATTATCTGTTTAACTGTGTTGTGATATTTGTTTGTTGGGTCTTTATTTGTTTCTGAGATGTTGTTTGCCGTAATTAATTCATTAATTTTATTGTTTAAATCCTGTGTATACGTAATAACTGTAGTATTACCTTTATCTCCTTTAACGTATTTTAAATAGTGTTCTCTGGCTTTTTGTTTTAGTGATTTGGCTGTCTATTTCATTGGTGTGTGTTATGCTCTTTGGGTCTTGTGTGTTATTATTGTGTTACTAATTAAATGTCTTAAGTGTTTTTGATCTTGTATTTCTGTCTATTTTCTGTATCAATTATAATTGCTGTTTTTGTTTCATTGTTACAAATAATTGAGTTATTATTTACTTATTTTACTTGCTTATTACTTACTTATTTTGAGTTAAAACAAACTCACAAATAAAATACCACACCAATTCAAAAAAGCAGAATACAATGTAGCTTACAGAACAACATATAAAAACCAAACGGCTATCAGACACAGCATTAATAACAATACCGACACATACAATAACCCAAGAGTATACAAACTAAAATGCAACAACTGCAATAAGTTCTATATTGGACAAACAGGCAGACCTTTTGCCAAAAGATATAAAGAACACAAAGCACACTGCACACTACTATTGAATCCACCTTCGTAAATAACCTCAAGAACACTAAACACTCATGCAAAAGTATGGAAAATAACATGAGCATCCTCCACACATGCAACAAAGGCCATAAATTAAACACACCAGAACAGTATGAAATATATAGACATAGCAACACACATAAAAATGACATCCTAAATAAACAAACACGGCACAGATCACACATACTTTTCGATCACATCACTTCTAATTTTCATAAAATGGTACCGAGGGAGCACAAATGCAGCATTCCTAGTGGCTGAAGAAGTTGTAAGACGTAAACATTTCCTCCAAGTGTAAGTTAACAATTTAACAACCTTTAGTTAACAAACAGTCTGGTCGCAAGTAATAGCAAAAGCGTATTAAGTAACTAACAACCAGCTCGTCTTGAGCAGCAACAAGTTTTCGATATTATCTTTAATTTGGAGTGAATTACTTATCCCTCGAAGTGCAGCACCTATCGTGAGTATTGGAACTAGCTCTAATCTTTATTATTACTTTAAATCCTGATCATATATTTTCTCAAGAAAAAAAAATGTATCACTGGGAACCAACATCTGCTACATGCAAACAGCCTTATATGAGCTATAATGCTACTTATAATCTCAAAAAAAAATTATGTATGCAATTTTTATAATCCTATAAGGTTGATGTGCCGGGTGAAACTTTGTGCTGTGGTGCTGTTTGTTAAAGTTGATTTTTTTTTTTTTTTAATATGCAATTTTTGGAAGTCAACAAGTTTAATTACATTTCAAAGTCTTTTGGGAGTTATTACTTCAAAAATATGAAGCCAAAACATTGAATTTGTAATGTTTTAGGTGTGCGATAAAGGAAGGGAGAATTGCTATTTTCAACATTTTTAATTTTTTGGGCATGAGCAGAATTTTTAATTTTTTGTATTCCTTATGACTTTTGGCATTGCCCGGCACAAATTTTTTTCCTAAAATTGATTATGGGGGAACAGAAAACAAATATCAAAATTGGTATAGTATTTTTTGTTTTGAGTGTTATTACCAAGACTTTAGGAACATTTGAACAAAAATGGGTTATTAACGCAATTTACCCACCACCTCTGCAAAGTGTATAACGTTAATCAAAAAATATATTCTTGAGCTACATATATTAAATTTTTTTACTGAATTTAAGTTGGGGTTCATTTCTTGCATGCAGTATCAATGGCAAGGAGTACTTATTGCGTATACGTATATTTAAATATACCTATAAAGTCTCTAGTTAGGATAGCTTTGGTTGTAATTTTTTTTACTAATATATGCCTGTATTAAAATATGCCTATTAAGTAACCATTTAGGATAGATTTAGTTTTAATTTTATGCATTACCCAATTAGACGTCTACTTCCACGGAGAAATACTTTTTTGCCTGGTAACGTCACGTGATCTCAATTTAGCCTTTCATGTGTACACTTGTTTGGTTAAATGTATAAAACTACAATGAAATTTATCCTAACTGGATACTTCATAGGTATATTTCAATAGTGTTTTTTTTATTCAATCACTTTTACATTAGTTTATGACAATCCGAACTTTAAATTTTGTAAAAACTTATTTACATTAGATCCGATAGTCATAACCTAATGTAAAAGTGGTTAATTAAGTTTCACCGAACGTAATGGATTACGAAATTCAAAAGGTTTTTTTTCATTCTATACACATTACATTTGGGGAAGGCAATCTGCGTATTTACTAGGAAAATTATTGGGGTAATTATTAAGATCACCGACTACCGCTCTGATCGGCAAAATATTTTTTCCCTGGTCAATCTGACCATGCTGAACATAAATCTGATGTTAATTTCAACGGCAATCATAAACTAACATAGCATAAAATAAACTAACCTAACCTAACTTGACCTGAACTAAGTGCTTTTAAGCTTAAAACACCGTTAGACAAAGAAGAACACTATCAGGAGTTAAATATCATAAAACATATAGCACAAACTAACGGATACAACACAACAATGATTGACAAATTATATAACCGTCTGAAAAATTAACCTAATAATCCAAATACAAACACACAACACGACAATCCTATAAAATACTTATCAATACCATACAAATCATCCAAAACCCACACACTACAAAAATACAATCACAAAATAGCTTACTCCACACACAATACTCTCAATAAACAATTTAAAGCCAACAACAAAATCGATGACATTTACAACGCCACTCGAATTTACAAACTAACTTGGAATTCGTGCCCCAGTTTTTACAAAGGCCAGACAGGGAGGTCCTTCTACACATGTTACCAAGAACATACAAAAGCACTAACAAACAATAACTACCAATCAAACTTCGCTGATCATCTCAACTCCACAAAACATGACTACATAGACATAACATCCAACCTACAAATTCTACATAAACAACACAGAAATAACCAACGCTACACAACCGAACAATATGAAATATATAGACACTTCAAACTACACCCTACACACATACTCAATACACAATTACATTACAACTCACACACACTTTTTGACATCATAACTCCTATTACTCACGAAATATACCCACACCACTATAATATCCCACCCCCACCCTATTACCCTAACCTCAAGTTAAGGTCTGTGTTGACAATGGGACACATCTCCCGAAACGGCCGTCCTCAACAAATATAAGTAAGGGCTACTATAGGCAAGTTTGTAAATATTTACAAGTGTTTAGTGAAAACTAGTAGCTCACATAAAGATGGAATCAACAAATATAAATGTTTTTTTTAATATCGTACTTACGAAATGATTCAGAATGCTCTCAGGAACACGGGATATAACTTCTTATGTCGATCACCTTAGTAAATTTATTGATAAAAGTTTGGAGGCTTTTCAGGAGTACGAGAAAAAACTTGTTTTAACTGTCTACTTTCCATTATGTATGTTCGTGACTTTGTGACGTTTGGCGCGCTGTGTAACCCATTAAATCACAGACACAGATATTTTACCACTTTTACTGATAGATTTACCACTAACAAATAATACTAACATGTTTAAATAAAAAATGCTTATGTGTTGAGATTTATTAAAATAAAAACTTTAATAATATTATAATTAATAACCCTAAGTTATTTATCAATAAATCTCTATTACTTTTTGCTAATAATAAATCCTTTTATATTTTATTGACAGTTATACTTTCTTTTCTTTTTAGACAAGTACTGTCGGTTTTATTAATCTCTATAAAAGATACAATGCAAAAATAATTTTGGGTAATAACTCCAATAACTAGCCCAAAGCAAAATTTTAGTTATCAATATTTAGGACGCACTTGTAAGGAATAGTATAGTTTTAATTTTCCCTAAGATTATAATTTAACTCTGTGACTTCATAAACTCTCCCACTCTTAACCAGTGTTGTTTTCCTGTTCAAATGAGTCTGTAAAGTTTTACTTTTAATTTATATTAATATATATCAGTTTTAATATTATTCATTTACTATTAATTTACTAGGAAAGGATTTAGTGTAACAAACAGTCATGAGATTTGTCTATGCAGTATTCAGGAACAGGTAATTTATATCCAGTTTAATGGCAGTCATATCATTAAATAATTATTTTTTAAATAATATGTTATTAAATCATAGTTATTTTTTGTATGTGAGGATATATTTACCATTTATATACTAGAATCAGGAATTTTTTTACTTAGATCATTCTCGTTTTATATTTGTTAAACTGAATAAATCTTGGTATTTTTGAAATTAGTAAACATAAATGATTTTACAGTATGAGTTTTACCATACTGTTATGAAATAACAAAGAAATGCCAACCAAATTTGGCACTAAAAAAATGGTAATTACTAAAATCAGCGACTACCGCTCCGACCGGCAAAATTTTTTTCCTGATCAATTTGACCTTGCTGAACAGGAATCTGATGTTTTTTTTATTAAAAAATAAATAATAACCTGACCTGACCTGTTTTTCTTAGGTTTATATGTATTTGCCCTTAAAAATAACTTCAGATTGACCCTTCAGGTCAAATTGATCAGGAAAGAAAAAATTCGCCAATCATAGCAGTAGTCACTTATCTTGATAATTACCACAATTTGTATATAAAGCATACAAGAAGGTTTGTGTTAAATAGGTTAAGTCTATTTGTAAACAGGAAAATATTGATGACTATAAAATGTGCCTATGTAGAAATCTAATTGCTTATGCTGTTTTATTATGGCGTAATGATAGAAGTGTAAACATATTAATAATTTTGAAAAAAGAGTCATGAGAACTGTCTGTCAGGTGGGAAGCAGAATAATGTAGGTCATTGTTCAGGCCACTTGAAATTTTAGCAGTGTTATCTTTCTTTGTACTTGAATGTCTTTTATACATACAAAATATTTTAAATGTCAATAATAACAAACAGTTTGGTCATAATTACTCTACCAAACAGTGTAATGATTTTAAAATAGGCAGTTTAACTATCATACCACAAAGACAAACTTTTTAAAAATTATTTTTTTAAAACTATAATTTGTTACCACCACAGGTTAAATGACTTAGCTACAGTCATTTTAAATCTTTCGTACCACGCATGCTACTTGATTCATGCTGTAACAATTTAGAGATTATTGATAACATATCTTATGTGGAGATTAGTTGTTACATTTTTTCAGTTTGATTTTTAAATCATTATGAATTTAACAATGGCTTGCATGTAAATAATTAGGGTAATAAAATATTCTTTTGTAAACTGATAATGTACATATTTGATAATTATTAACTTGGTTGGTATAAGAACATGTAAAGATATGTATTTTGTGAGTTCATACATAAAAAAATCCATTCATTTAATTCTAAAAGAATGTCATTGAAGTTAACTAAAACATCCTTGGAAAGACCAAGCATTCTTATTCTAAAACGTTGACATATAGGGTGACCTCTTCTCTATACCTCCATTTTATTTCATTCTTGGAACCATAAAATATCTTATCTGGTAAAGGTGTATGTAGACATTTGATGGGCTGGTTGTAGAGTTGTGATGAGCTTTCCTACTTATTGTATAGAGGCTGGTTTGATGACTGTAGAGACAGGAGGGCTGACTTTGAGGCTCATAGTTTCTTGAAATATGGATGATTTGACGCCTGTTGCTTCTCCAGATTCTTTTTAATTTGATGTATCACATCATTGTATAAACTATTGGGTGAATAATTTGGCCCATAGATTCTACAGTCAGTCATCTATTTCTTCACAATCTGAACTGGCGAATTGTAGCTTGCTTTGTTTTTCTGGGGTTATTCTATGCACTAGGTAGTTCAGTCAAGTACGATCTTCAAATTTGAAAAAAAAAATATTATCATAATATCATTAAAATTTTTTATATATTATAATTTTAACAAAATAATACCAAAATTATGGGATGTTGAAATAAGTAGAACAAGAAGAGTAAATAAAAGTAAAATCTTCTCAAGCAAAGGTCAGAGACAAGCAACACATATAGTCTAAATCTTACAAAACAGTAAAAATAGTTTCATACAAGCTCAATTTATAAAATATTTGAAATAATTCCTACATCTTAAAAAATAAATATGATAAATTTGCTAAATACAGTTTGAAGAAAATATATAAGTTAGTATAAATGTCAAATACTCATGGACAGATAAATAATGAACATATAATAGCACAAAATAACACTAATCCACTTGAATATAATCTTTAGGACCAGTAAATAAATAAATGAATGAATAAATAAATAAAATTTGGATAAACAAACCATGAATGCTATAATCAAGATATTTAAAGGAAAATTGGATAGGTAAAAACTAATTATTGTATTTAATCATCATTGTCATTAAAATTATAACATAACAAAAAATTTTAATAAAATAAAAAATTATGTACTTAATTAAATGTCAAAATGAGAGAAAAAATTACAAAAAATAAAAACAAAGTTCTAGGCATGACAGAGAGTAAACCAGTAAAAAAAATTAAAAATAATTAAATAAATAATAGTAATGAGGTATAGAGAGAGCAGTCGTTACAGGTAAATGAGACAAAGGGGCACTCGGATTTTAGTCAAACTATAAAGATCAAAACTAAAACATGCATGGCTAGGGCCTCAGTCACTGCCAAGATGGATAACTATTATGCCCATAAACTTTTTAATATATTTCCAGATTTAAAAAAATAGTAAATTTTTAAATGTGAAAGGCGTAATATAAAGTTAACTTTAAAACTAAAAATATGATGTCAATGGAAGAAAAGGCGTGTAGATGAAGGAACAAACCAGGAAGGATTAAAGTATGTTAATATATCTCATAGTTTTCTACTGTGTTAAGTTTTTTGCTTTTATTGATGTAATGTAGGATTTTTTTCTACAAAAAGAATATATAATAAATCACACCACAATGTCAACCCTTGCATTAATGGTAAATTTAAACCTGTCTGTGGTACATTATGGAGATAAATGCTCTGACACAAGTTTAAGTATGGTGTCGGTGGAAAAATCTTCAGATGGATTTAGAGCTATATGTTACAAAGACAAAAACATTATGATTCTCAAATTATACTTTGAAGATTTTAATTCAGAGAGAACGATTACCCCAAAGAGAAGTATTTAGCCCCATATTATTTAACGTAATGATACAAAACATACTGGCTGCAATTAAGGATATACCTGGTGTGCCCCACCTCTTTGGGAGGATGGGGTTAAGCCTCCTTCCCAAGGGCTGTGGTCGGTGTCACAATTTACCTTAGGAATTCCGCTTGGTACTTCGGAGTCGGGCCCAAAGAGATATATTACAGGAGCTAAAGTAAAACAACATTTACACAAACTGCAGTAAGATCTAAGTAATTATATTTCCTGTTTTGTATAAAAATGCTGTGGGATATTCAACCTACTCAACAAAGTATAGCTCGAGATAAGAATATTTTGAGGATGAGAATGGGTCATCCAACTAATGAAACAAAAGTTGCCACAACCCCTGTACAAGCATGGAAACTTTTTTTCAGCATTGAAATTATCAGTAATATAGCTCACAACACTAACATTTGGATTCAGGCCAACAAGGATAAATTTAGCATAGATCAGAATTTCAAATTGACAGATGCTACTGAAATAAAAGCTGTGCTTGAGCTACTATTTACTGCTGGTATGCTGAAATCATCCAATCTGAATCTAAGGGACTTGTGGTCAGATGCTGGATTTGGTGTAGAGTTTTTCAGAGCAGCAATGTCACGGGAGAGATTTCAGTTTATCCTTCTTGCACTCAGGTTTGATGACATAAACACAAAGGAAGAGAGAAAATTATTTGACAAACTTGCCCTAATAAGGGATTTATTTGAAAAAATTGTTGACAAAAATATAAATACTTATGTTCTAAGCAAATACGTTACAGTAGACAAAATGTTGGAGGCTTTTCATGTCCGATGAAATTTCCGACAATACATTCGGAACAAACCTGCAAAATATGGGTTCAAAATATTTCCTCTTTGCGATGCTAGGACTTTCTATAGAAATGAGCTTGAAATCTATGCTGGGAAACAGCCTGGCGGTCCACATAAGCTAGATAACTCTATAAAAGCATTGTTAAACATATGATAGAACCCATATCAGGTAGCGGTAGAAATTTAATCATCGACAATTGGTTTACTTCAGTTCCTCTATGTTATGAACTGTTGTGTGAAAATAGACTTACACTTGTAGATACTCTTCGAAAAGATAAGAGAGAGATTCCTCGTGACTTTATTGATATGAAAGACATGCCAGTGGGAAGTTCTAAGATCGGATTTAGAGATTGCTGTGCCATGGTTACTTACAAAGGATCAAAGAAGAAGAATGTAATTTTATTCTCTTCTATGCATAATGACAATATGACTGACAGGGGTATAAATTCGCACACATTTGGTAAGCTAGAAATTGTATTGTTTTACAATAGCAGCAAGGCGGTGTAGACACAGTTGATGGGTATAAGGAACATTATTCAGTGTCTAGAATAACGAATTGATGGTATATGACCGTCTTCTATGCATTAATAAACATCACCGCACTGAATGCATATATCATTTTGAAGGCTAACAGCGGAGAACCATGTGATAGGAGATCATTTCTAAAGAGTCTGGGACTGGAGTTATATATGACGACAAGAATCTCCACTAAAAATACACCTATACTCACAAAAGAGTTGATAATCGGCTTCTCGGATTAGAAAGCTGTATGATAAATTTGTTTGACATACAAATACATACGTAACATGTCTTTACCCTAATGATAATTTATATATTTGATATAAATCTTTATATCTATTTATTTATGTATATCTATCTATCTATCTATATATTTATTTATTTTATTTTTAATACAGTAGTACCATATGCTTAATCTTTGTCTAATAACTAATTGGTGGTTGCTTTACAGTAATGGGTTCAAAGTACTGTATATACAGCTCAATAGTACACTAATGTGTTCTAAAACGTACGCTGTAATTTTATATTTAATATAATATATATTTTTGATTATTCGAACTCCCTCCATTCCAATTAGTTTGGATATTTGACTCTAATTTATTTGAAAATAAAGTGATTCTGATGTAAAGGTTCTATTTTAATTAAGACTAATATGATTCTCATGTGAAACATTTTTATAGATTACCAATAATTGATTTTTTTGTCAGTCACCTTCGTATTAATGTTTCCCAGAACAATATTTTCTTCTGTTTCTATTTGAACTACAGTGGTGTTTCATTGTTTTAAACAGTATTATTATAGTAATGATATTTGTAAATATGTAGCATATAATGTTAATAAAGTTCATTATTTTCATGATAAAAATTTGGCTGAAATTATTAACTTACAGAAATTTTCCCCTAGATGTGTTTTGTATAAACCTCACTCAGTGCTTTAAAAAGATTAGTTTCTATCTAAACAAACTGAACTAATTTATAAGGTATTTGCTGATAAATTGCAGTAAGTTTTTGGTCAAGTCAAGTTTTTAATCATAAAAATAGTGAATATAAATAAACCTCAAGTTCAACAACATATTAACACATTATTAGTTTCCATCATTAACTTAATTTACTATTATAGAGTTTACACATGATAATGTATATATAACAATATTTAAAAACCTATCTTTTGTGGCATTCACTTTAATCTTAATTAGAACAACTATTTCAGCAGATGTATTTCTTTATCTCCTCAAACTGCAGTAAAAGTAATTACTATAAAGGCAGATATTTCCATATTGATATTACGTTAATATATATAAATGTAAACAAACAATATTATTCTTGAAATTTGTAGTCCATTACGTTCGGTGAATCTTATTAATCACTTAAATAATAGTTTATGACTATCTGAACTTTAAATTTAGTAAATTTGTTAAAACTTACTGAGACAGAATGTTTTCGATGCTATGTGCCGATCTTCGCCAGTGTCTTCTGCTTGGAGATGTTGGGTCAAGCGGTGACGGTTTTAAAGGTAGGTTTTCGATAGTATCAAAGAGTATGTGTGATTTGTATTCTGTTTGTTTATTTAATATGTTTGTACTTTGTGTTTTTGTTTGTCTGTAAATTTCATATTTTTCTAGTGTGTTTAGGTGTGGTCCTACACATCAACAAAAAAGGACCACACTAGAACAATATGAAATTTACAGACACACAAAAACACAAAGTACAAACATATTAAACGAACAAACACAATACAAATCACACATACTCTTTGATGCTATCGAAAACCTACCTTTAAAACTGTCACCGCTTGACCCAACATCTCCAAGCAGAAGACACTGACGAAGATCGGCACATAGGGATTGAAAACGTTCTGTCTCAGTAAGTTTTAAGAAATTTACTAAATTTAAAGTTCGGATAGTCATAAACTATTGTTTAAATGATTAATAAACAATATTATTTTCTTCGTCTCATTTTTGTGCATGTTATTGAAACTTAGGTGTTATGATCAGTTTAGTAGACAAACTTATATTTAATGGGGATTTTCTGAATAAACTAAACACAATATACACTAATACCTCTTAAGTGTTAGCACTATTTATGACAGAAAAATAAATTAATGATATTCATTTGGGGAATTTTTCAGTTATGATGAGCTAGAATGTATTGCCACCATTTCTAGTTCTTATATCACATAGAGATATTTGCTTTTTGTTCTAAAATAAAATTCATACATTGAAAACGCTGTTTTTTTTTTTATTATATTCAGAAATAGAAAAAAGTACATAAATTGCTTTTCAATTTTAGATGTCTGAATCTACAAAGGTCGTTAGCTTACATAAATTGCTCCAGTTTTCACAAAAAATCATATCATCATGAAGACTTTAGAGAGACCAATAATGGCTTTAATAAGAATAGTGGATATAACAAATATGCTATTGGAATTTTTTCGGGCTTGACTATTGGTGTGGCGGTTACATATATTTACAGTAAGTATATGTTAAATTATGCAATTTTGTTACCATGTAATCGACACAATAATCTTCTAACACAATAATCTTGTTTGTTGATTCAGCTTCTAGTTTTACTTAAACTATAAGGTTTTGTTAATAATCCTTTCCGCCATCTTCTTGTCTTCAGAACATAGGTTCTTTGTGTTCTGTTCTTCATTTCTTGATCTTTCCAAAATTTTATTTTTTGAATATTTTATCCAAACTCTCTTGATTGTTTTGTAATCCTTCTGTATATACAGTAGAATCTGCTTAATACTCGCCTGTTTAAGACGAATTCACACTTGTTACGACTTTTTCTCAGACCCTAAAACTTAGCATAAAAACATACTAATGTTCACAGATTTTGAATCCTACTTAATAACTTTTTTTTGTCTCGGTGGTTTTCTGGACTAACATAGGCCAGTAAAACAATAATACAGTAAAAAAGTAAGCTAATTTTATGGAGTTTAGCCACTAAGGGTACTCTATAACTCATCAATAGGAATGAAAAATCTGTTTATCTCAGAAGAGAATTCAATAGGAATCGGAATAAAACACTAATAAACAACTAAATTGGAATAAAAAAAAATAAAATAAAGACTGGGATGTATGAGGAATTGTAGGAGGTTTTGTTACAATTGTTTCATCAAGCCCGTAGCTTACATTTGCCTATGAATAGGACATTACTTACTGAAAAAAGCACAAAAAATCGCAAAAGAACTTCAAATTAATAAATTTACTTAATCCAGTGGATGGATTGACCGATTTAAAACAAAATATGGTGTTCTAGAAAGTCAAATCAGTGGAGAAGCAGAGTCAATATATGAGGGAGATGTTTCTTCGTGGGAAAAACCGTGTTACTACAGGTGCTCTATATTGTCAAATCAGTGGAGAAGCAGAGTCAATATGCGAGGCAGATGTTTATTCATGGGAAAAAACCATTTTACTACAGTTGCTGAAGGATTTCTCCCTGATAAATTTAATGCTGACAAGTTTAGATTTGGTTTTCAAACTTATGCCAGATAAATAGCTTGTTTTTTTCAGAAAGGCAAATGCCATGGTGAAAAACTAAGTAAAAAGATACTTTCAGTACTAGTTTGTTCAAATGCAGATAGTTAAAAAAAACTGTCATGGGAAAGTCGAAGTCACAACGATGTTTGAAGAACATTCACTCGTTTCAATGGGATTGCGCTGCTTATCGTCATGCATGGATGACGGTTTATTTTATGGGTAAAACGACACGATATAGATTTAAAAATAATGAATCAAAAGATTCTTTTACTTATTGATAAATATCCAGCACAATTGAAAAAGATTGAGCTAGCCAACATAAAAATTGACTTTTTATCCCTGTATGGCATAAGTGGGCTTCAACTCATGGACCAATGTGTAATAAAAGTTGTAAAGCAGCATTACCGTAAGCTAATAGTGCAAAGAACTTATGTACCATACAACAAAGTAATCAACATCTTGTAAACATTTTAGATAATTCTGCATGGAATGAAGTCTGTCTTGAGGGCATTAAAAACTTTCATAAAAGTGGTTTTCAGTGTGAATTGTACCAAATAGTTTCAGTGTGAACTGAGATGGGAGTATACTAACAACATAGTTGAAGAAATCATATTTGATGATTTTCCCGACTATCTGTTGACGATAATGTCGGTATATGTGAAGTACAAACAATACAGGAAATTGTAAAGACGTTTCAATAGCTTCTACTAGAAATGAGGAAAGTGAGGATCATGATGATAATGAAGAAGAAGATCCTCTGCCACCAGTAATACCTGCTGCAGCATCTAGTGCACTGGCTGATATAAGACGTTGCATTATCAGCATACCCATAATTTCAGATGACTAACAAAAGCTTAATCAATTAGAAACATTGATTTTTAAAAATCTTTTTAAAATTTAAACAAAATAAGATTGAATATTATTCTAAGAAAATATAAACACTATAAAAATATCTACTCTATACAGTAGGAATGTAATAATTTACGATATCTAGGCTACGGTTTCCCATTAAATGCATAAATGTGTTACGTACATTCGTCTTTCATTATTTTGTTTTTTTTTAATAAAATTGTAAGTAACTTTTTTTGGGGAATATGTGGAAATATACTGCATGTATAATGTGAGAAGATACAGTATTCTTTTGTTAGTATTGCAGTATTTTCTGTTCCTGTGTAAGACGCTATCAATGATCCCTTGAAAATAATATTAAGCTGATTTTACTGTATGTCCCATATTTTCAATTATCTACACCTAATTTTTACAATTAAAGGTTAACATACTATTTTTGAATTTTAAAAAAATATATAAGTATCATGAAACTCTCCATTTTTCTGCCATGATTCCAACTCTATTACAAAGAAATCTCTTACCTACTGAATATTTTTGAGTTATTGAATATTAACCTATTAAATATTACATTCATTGGTGTTATGTAACTGAGCAATACTATTTACTTTTTCTCTAATGTGGTTATGCTGTATGAGAATGGGGTAACACCAGTTAGATTTCAACCAAATCTAATAGTTTAGATCTTACCAAAATGTATCTGTGGATTAAAAAAACATCTTTATGTAATAAAGCTCAAATTTCTGGATAGCTATATTTTTTTTTTCAAAGATCAGTCAGTTTGGCTATTATTGCCTATACAAAATTGTCTATATATGTAGAAATAAGATATTATAAAAACTCCCTAGTATATGGTAAAATGAAGAAATATTTTTCTTTAATGTAGCATTTTTTAAACATGTTGAATAGAATACATATAAATTGAGAGTTTTGTGAATATCAGTCTCCACCTTATTGACCTTTGCAATAGAAACCCCAATATCCAAAAAAATTCAGTGATTTACCTAAAATTATATATATATATATTTTTTAAAACAACACAGGTTATTCAAATACAAGAATATTTATTATTTTATATCCAAAGCTTTTCGTTGGCAAACAGTACCAACATCATCAGGAATGAAAATTACAATAATGTAATTTTGTAATTATTATTAAATTTAATAATTATTATTATTATTGTAATTTTCATTCCTGATGATGTTGGTACTGTTTGCCAATGAAAAGCTTTGGATATAAAATAATAAATATTCTTGTATTTGAATAACCTGTGTTGTTTTAAATTATTAAACAAGAAAATGTATTATATATATATATATATATATATATATATATATATATATATATATATAAATGTTAAATCGTGAGTTAGTATTTCTTGAACTTGAGTCCAAACTTCCCTTCAGGTACAAACAAATTTAATATACTCAAATATAACAAATTATCTGTCATCGATTCTTCTACTTTATATATAAGCTTCTACCATTGGATGAATTTGTCCAGTAATTGTAATTCTACAACTGAATTCGACCTTTTTTCTCTATCTTGTCTTTATTTGGCAAAACTATCACTAAGATTAACCTCTATGCAAATAACCAAAGAGGTTATTCATAAATGATAAGTCAAGTAAACTTGCATTCATTTGATGCTTCATTTTCTCCAAAACTGTCTTAATTTAAATAGATTTTGTTACTAAAGAATAAAGTGTGCTAAGAAGTCAGCTTGTTGACAGATAAAGTGGCTCCATTTCAGTTTACATTTTTTGCATTACTACACAGAACAATGAAGTTGTGTATCACTTTAATGTTATTTATGTCGTACATTAGTGTTTTTTTGCCAAATCTATCCTAACAAGATAATTTGTAGCTACACTTTAATGTAATATAACATAAAATACAAGTAAGTAGGTTTGCTTTATAAAATACAAGTAACTTGATTTTTAAAAAGTTTTGGGCATATTGTAAAGTTGTATCTGTAATTGTTTCAAAATTTCAAGTTTTTGGTATTAATAAAAGATGATTGATGTATGAGCCATAAATACATATTATTGACTCTCGCGTATCAACCACCTTTCATTAATATCAAGACTTCTTCTTCTTCCAATGCCTCTCACTTGGCTTACACCATTCGAGATCTTGCCTCCCAATATAATCCAGGTAAGTCTCTTCATTGTTATATTTCCTTATCTAGTCCACTGCAGGCCAGGATGTGGTCCTTGTCCATAGTAGATGTTTGCATGTACATATTGTGCACCTGTTGGATTCTAACATTTTAATTCTGCTGAGATGTCCGGCGAGACAGTTATGCCCTGTGGCCAGTCTGAAGCTAGCAAGACTTGTGAGTATATGTACAAATATGATTCAAGTTTTTGGGTTTTTGCCACCAATTTTGATTATTTTCCTACATCCCCAAAGACTTTCTGAATTGCCAGGTATAATTTGTTTTCCAATATCATCTACATTTGAAAATTGTATTATCTCTATTCGCATTTACACAAATGGTGAAGTTTTCCTATGAAACCTGTAGCGACTTATAGCAACATTTAGTTTTTCCAAATTGGGGGGTTTAGCAATTAAAACTTTCAACTATAGATAGCTCCATAATTAAATGTCACATGCTGAAGACTGAGTGACTGCTCTAGCCATGAGAAATCACTAGGAAGCAAAAATGGTCACTGTGGGAACATTTCTTAAAACACTTTTATGAGAAACTTAGTATTTTCTTCCATTCTGCTAGAACCATAATTGAACATTCTTCAACCTCTTCATTGTTGGGATTTTAGGTCTGAGGAAGTTTCTTAACATGAGAATAAATTGTTTGGAATTCACAGTAATAATTTGACCATCCTCCTCAAAGAGGTACATACCATTGATTGGTCATCCTACACATAACACTTTGTGAGTGAAGTAGATGATCATGAAATTGTCTCTAGTTCGCTGCAGAATAATAACAATGCTGTTTACTGATGGAACCTGAGAGTTATAAATGTGGCTCATCAGACATAATTACATTTGTGTCATTAGTCATTATTTCCATCATCATTTCAGAAAAAAAACAAATTGTTCAAAATGGTCACTATGTTTTTACTCCGAAGTATGCGTTTCTTTATTTGATTAGAAGTACAAAATTTGTTGGCAGGTTCAGTGGAATGGCAACAAGTTGATTTCATAAGTTGTAGAAAATACATATTATAATTAATCATAGACTTCTGTTGAAGCAGTGCTTTCTTAGTTTCATCCCACGACTGCTACTAGTTTTTCACGCACATACTCTTTCTAAGATTGTTTGCTTTGCTTGCTCCCTGAAGTTTTCCACACTTGGCAAAATCTTGTGACAACACAGCTATGAAAGTCAACATTGAAGTGTAGACAAGATACTCTGCAGGTACTTTTTCAAAGCATTTCATTCCTTACCCAAAGTGAGTCTGAAAATTCATTCATAGTGTAAAACAATATGATAGAAAATGTGAGCAATTAATTTTGTTTAATATGTTTTTTAAAATGTTATTACACCTGCAAAACCATCAGATATTTCTGTTGCACCCTCTTAAATGTTGAATTTTCTTTTCAGATATAAATTATCTCTTTTTCAAAATAAGTAAATACTTAGTCAATAAGTATATATCTAAACAGGTTTCATCATACTTTGTTTATCATAAAAGCTTTTAACATTTATCTTTGAATGTATTAGTGTAAAATATCTTGTAAAACTCAATTTCTTTTTTAAAAAGAATTTAAATATTTTAAACATTTTTCTTTGTAGAAAATCAGAGGAAGGCTGTTATGGAAAGTGAAAAGAAGCTGTCCACACAGTTTGGCGAGTTGAAACCTACCTTACCTTTTTATACTATGGAAGAGGTTGCAAAACACACTAGTGAGAAAGATAGAATATGGGTTACATATAAGCAAGGTGTCTATGATATAACAGAATTTATTAAAGAGCATCCTGGTGGAGACAAAATTCTATTAGCAGCAGGTAGCTCTGTTGAACCCTTTTGGCTTATGTATGGTGTTCATAAAAATTCTGAAATACTTGCAATGCTGGAGGCTTATCGTATTGGTAGGTTATTTTACGAAGTTTGAGATAAGTATAATTTTATATAAATTTAAGATATTTCTACACAAATTAGAGTTAACAAGGGTTTTTTTATCTGGGAGTAAACTCCGTGTGTGACCTCTCGTGTTATTCCAAACCATGCGACCTCTCAAAGGTTAATCATACCCTAAAATCATTACACCATCCTATAACCAAGTAGTGGTCTTTATTCCAGATTGTCCACTTGTTTCATTTCTGATAAATTTCATTTTTGTACAAACAAAAATGACAAATATTTACTTACACTTTTTATCATTACATAATTTTACAATAATTAACTCAATTAAATAATTTAGGCAATATAACTGAAGATGATGCAAAGGAAGCTACTAGAAATATGGATGATCCTTATAGTGATGAGCCTAGAAGACATTTGATTCTACGGCCCAGTTCTAAGCAGCCTTTCAATGCAGAACCTCCTCCATCTCTACTTGTAGATAGTTTCATTACTCCAACGTAAGTATAAAAGTAATAGGCATATGTTTTGTTATAAATAAGAGCTGTCTATAAAATACCATTTGTTTTCGAATTAGAAATAAACAAAGTAGAAAAATGTATTTAATAATTTTAAAAAAGAACACTCAAACTATTTTTCGAGATTGCACTATTCAAATTAACGTAGTTATATAAATGTAGTACAAGCATACATTCTTTCAGTTTTTTTTACAAGCTTTGTCACTGCAGCAACTTTTCCATAGTTAGTATTCTTCTCAAAGATGTAGATGAATTTTTTTTTCCCGGCATCTGGTTGTCGTCAAAACCTCTATTGCAATATCTTAAATTTTTACCATGGCTACACCATATCATAAATAATTCTCTAGAATTAAAAATGAATGAAAAGAATAAAATAAACAAACTGGATTAACAGTATCAAACCTACAATGAGAAAAGAAACTACAACAATAAAAGCGACAAAAAAAAGAAATTTTATAAATAGTGACAAACAAAAATAAAAGTCCAACATCATATATAGAAAGAAAAATGGAAAACTGCAAGGAAATCTGCTTTCATATATACATAAAGCCTAGCCGACCACTAAGCTTCAAAACCATTATGAGCCTTTTATTATTTGTTTATGAATAATGATTACAAGTAATAATAAAATAAAAATTATAAACTAAAGAAGATTCAAAATTATGAATGCAAAAATTCTATCTTTTTAATATATGTAATATATAGTTGATTATAACTGAATATATCCATTCCGCCTATTTGACATTTTAAGAAGTGCAGGAGCCTGATAACTCAGTGTTAGTCAAACCTCCCTCTCTGCTATGTCAACCTGTTTATCAAAAACCACTGTCGTTATAACAGACATTGAATCCTTGAAGCTAGGGCAAGAGTATGGTTAGTTAACTGAAGATTTAGACCAACCTAGACCGGACGAGAGGGGTTTAACTGTAAGTTTAAATTTGAAGTAATATAATACCTCTCACTCAACTTAGACCGTAACTGACTTCTTGGTTGATTTAGGTTAAGGTAGGAGTGGGGACTCATCTCTCATAACAGTCTTTCTCGTTAAACAACAAAATAAGCACTACTATTTGTAAGAGTTACATATGTCAAAGTCTTTAAGTACGTATTAGTAGTTCTAGATGAAGATTCAATTGAATAATATCAGTGCCGAATGGTGGGATGAATCACGACTTCAATGGAATGCTACGATTAAGTATATGTATTTTGTACTTATAATTGCTAGCAACAAGTAACAGTAATGTAATACATGTAAATGAACTACATTAATATGGGTAAACACTTTAAACAAGACATTAGTGCAGATATAAAATAAAATACTAACGCCCTTGTGTTTTTTTCTTCATAATGGCAGAGTATTATTAAATGCCTTACAGTCATTCCCTCTTCTTGACCTTTTGAAGATTGAAAGGAAATAATAAAACTTGGTAGGCTTACTCCAAACTTTCCAAACCCAGTACAAAGTGATATAATGTTTACCTGGCGTTTTCAATTAAAAAATTATCACTGGTTAGGAAGTAGCACAGAGTTACAAGGTGTTGGAACTGTTTATTGTTTAGAAAAGGTAGGAGTGTTTAGGGACAAAAAGAATACAAATGGATTCAAGAAATACCACTGGTTTTCTTAGGCTCTCTGTCTCTTAGGCCTCATTCATAGAGTGTCAAGCGTAGAACTATTGTCAAACTTAAATTTAAAGGGAGATTTTTTTGATGACTTAGTTAATAAATTTGTTACTAAAGACAGAAGAATGTAGTTTAATTTCCCCTAGTGTAAACTGTTACATAAAGACTTTTTATGCTATACTTTGAATAGGTCTACAGAAATAAGGTTCAGCCCGTGATGTACATTTAACAGGTTTTATAAGTGGCAAGATGTAGCAAGGCATTTGTTGGCCGATGGGCAGTGGTTTATTGACATTTAGAATCGTGGGTGAGCCCGTTGACTTAGTATTTGTAAACCTCAATTCTATACATATGGGTCCGCTATAACCACTGTGCCTTGTTCACTGACTCCTGTTGTTCTAGTGAGTAAATAAATACACTCTATTATTTTGTGTTTTTTTTTAATAAAATATTTAACAACAGTAACATTCTAAACAGCTTCGCCATAACATCAGGAACACACATTGGTTTACATTACTGGAAGCACCCGTAATTATTCAAAACATTTTCATATTTATCATAATTTTCTACTAAAACTAGTTGATATTCAGTAGAACCTCTCTAATTCCTCACATTCAGAACCAAAAGGGTGAGGAATTCGAGAAAAAGACGAATTACGGAAGTCGTGAAATTAACATGTAATTGAAGGTAAACAAGCACATACCACTGTGTTCAAAAAATACGCGGAATTTTTGTTTTTTGAAAAAAATATTTATTCATCTACATCGATATTGTCCCCTTCAAAGTAGTCCTCACTAGATATTATGGACTTATGCCAGCGCTTTTTCCAATTCTCAAAACACTTCTGGAACTCGATCTTTGGGATAGGTTTAAGCTCTTTCAGCGATGCACTTTTAATGTCATCTATGCTTGTGAAACGACGACCCTTTAAGTTTTTTTTTATTTTTGGAAACAGGAAAAAGTCACAAGGGGTCATGTCTGGCGAATATGGAGGTTGGGGCATCATTGCAGTGTTATTTTTCGCCAAAAAATCATGAACAAGCAACGATGTGTGAGCTGGTGCATTATCGTGATGCAAAAGCCAAAAACTGTTTTGCCACAAATCCGGACGTTTTCTTCGCACTGCTTCACGCAAACGGCGTTGAACTTGTAGATAGTACACTTTATTGATCGTTTGACCTTGTGGCAAAAATTCATGATGCGCTATGCCATTAAAATCAAAGAACACAGTAAGCATAACCTTGATGTTCGGCCGTACTTGCCGAGCCTTTTTCGGTCTTGGAGAGCCAGAATGCTTCCACTGATATGATTGAGCCTTCGTTTCAACATCATATCCGTAAACCCATGTTTCGTCACCTGTTATAATACGTTTCAGTAATTCTGCATTGTCGCTGACTTCATTTAAGTGATTCCTGAGTAACTTCCATTCGCCACTGTTTTTGTTCAAAATTCAACAAATTTTGCTGCCACGCGTTTCATACACAAAATGTTTGCAAAAATGTCATGGCATGAGCTAATCGATATGCCAACATCATCAGCGACTTCTCTGATTGTAATTCGGCTATCATTCATAACCATTGCTTCCACTTTTTCCACGTTTTCATCGGTTGTTGATGTGCTGGGGCGCTCGTCATCGTCAATGTCTTTGCAGCCAGTCGTAAATACTTGTTTTTGTCATAGCAAACTTACCATAGGCCTTTGTTAACACTTCGCACACTTTGTTACATTTTATTTCATTTTTCATTTTTTACACAAAACAATACAAATTCTTAGATCCATTTTTTTTAACAATTGAAAATCGCCGAGCTCATGAAAACACGTCTAACCTTAGCGGCTGTCACAGATAAAGTAAACAATGAATGGAGCTGAAAATTGTGTCATACTTCAGGGGCATGTATACCAACAAAATAAAAAAAAATTTTGACAATCGGACTCTCCAAACGCGAGAAATTTTAACATTCCTGGTATTTTTTGAACACACCTCGTAAATACTTAAATAGGTATGTAATGTAATTAATGCTGCTTGTACATTTCGGCCGCAAAACTCAACAGCACTATAAAAACAATAGTAGCCTCCAATACAGTTCATAATTACAACAAATGCAGTACTTTACTCTATTTTCGTAGAAGAGATAAAAAAACGTTATACTAGTACGTTGTAAGAGGAATAACACTAGCAAGAAAAAATACGGTTTTTAAATTTATGTTTTAGTTTTTAAAAAAGTCTGTCATTTTCTTTTGTACTAAAGAATTTTTTCTGACGGCCAATATACATCGTGACAGTGCAGACGATTTTTATTACCTTGATGAATTACAGAAGGGGAGGCATTAGAGAGGCTCTACTATTTGACTGGTTGAGATATTTTGCCAAATGAAACAAATTGTAGAATTATTCTGTACCATTAACAACAATCCCATTTGATTTAATGTGTGCTGTTTTTTTAAAAAAGCTTTTAACCTTATACAAAATTATGCATAACCATACTGTGTTTACCAATTTTAATTTTTCAATAGGGTAGTTCAATGTTACCTGTACTAAGTTTTTTCTTATAATTAAATCAATTCTGACTATACTTTTTTTATATAATATCTTTGAATTTATTATATATAATATTCTTGAATTTTGTAGTCCATTATGTTCGGTGAATCTTATTAATCCTTTAACAATAGTTTATGACTATTCAAACTTTAAATTTAGTAAATTTGTTAAAACTTACTGAAACAGAACGTTTTTGATAGCTATGTGCCGATCTTCATCAGTGTCTTCTCATTATTCAGCGTCTTTATTTTATTGGTTTGTAATGCTCCATTTTAGTAAGAAACTTTGAATTTATATAATTTTGTGTGTTGGTTTGTTTCAAGTTTTTCAAATTTTAAGCACTATTTATATTTATCAAGACTTGAAATGATTTGTTTCATGTTTAGAATGAATCTTTGAGTAACAATCATAAAAACAAAACATAAGAACTTAGATCTTGAATTTAGACAAATATTACAAATATCTTAATCTTCTGACATAAATGCCATAATACTTCACTATCAATTAAAAGCTATGTTCTATTAATTAAAAATGTATCACTATAACTAGGTGAAAGCCCCTAGATGAATGTTATCCCATGGAGCACAATAGCCTCCTGCTCAATCAAACTCTTTTTAAAGAAATAAGTCAAAAAGTTAATAATATTCTGCTCAAGCACTAAAGCTAAACTTGACACATTTAGAATGTGTAAGGAAAATAAAATGATCACTGACGGTCACCAGTAGTTCCAACCTCTTTTGATAATAAAACAAAATTACCTTGACTATTCATCACAACCATCAGTGTTATATTTCCTAGAAAATTAATACAGTTACAATAGAGTCTCGAAATTCCGAGTCCCAATATTTCGATCTTCCGTTAAATTCGAGCATATATCTATTTGAGCTTATTTTATCTATTTTTAAGAAAATGATGAGTCTGGATTCAAGAAATCTTTATATCAATAACATATGCAAAGGAAATGAGTTGAGCTTCCAAGAGAAATGTTTATATTGATACGGTACTCAAAGAAAATGAGTCAGGCTTCCAAGAAATGTTCATATAAAGCTTTATAAACTAATTTTGCATATTTTAATTATAGTATTAGCGCTCATTAAAACTCCTATATTTTCTAATGCACAGGAACTTATTTTTGTCTAATACGAGGGGTTATCAGTTGTATCTACCTCAAATTATCGAGACTCTATAGTATTTTGAAAATCCATTTTGGGCATTTTATAAATATATTTTTTTATAATACTTGTCAGCTTCAGTACACAGATGTTTGCTTTTGTGCTTTATTTATAATTAATAATTTAAACATACACAAATATAATAATTTCTACATGCAGAAACAACCAGTTGTATTATTGCATCATGAAAATTGTTGAAATTGGTTTATCTTAATTATAAGAAAAGTATTTTTAAAATTACAAACACTGATTTTAACAATTGTGTTTTTGTAAAGTCAATAAAATATACAATATTTTTTACAAAAATAGCATCATTCTAATTAGGGTTTATCATATAATACATATCATAACATGTAATTATCAACCTAAGAGGTCAGCAGGTTCAACAATCTTATTATAAAATTGATAAACATTCACTTTTGTAAATATAGTGGTTAAATGAAATAATATTATATGAACACGTTTTAGAGGATATCCAAAAATGATAACAATAATTCTGAGCCTTATAACTCATATACATTTTGTAAACAAATCTAAAATTTCAACTGGTATTGATTGTTCTGTTTGAGATGGAAACTATGCATTTTCTTGTTTAAAATTGTTGATTAAACTACAAGTTAATTGATATCTGTATAAATTACATGTTCTGTATTTAAAATTGTTTTTCAATGCATGTTGAAAGTTAATTCAACAAGATGATTCTTTAATTTATCTATGTTAACTGACATGAATCTAGCATGTTATATTAAATGCTAACATTTAACATAACGTGTATTTGAATAATGTGTACTACAATCACGTTATTTCTAATAAAACTTTCCAGTAACTTGTCTCTTTCATTGTTTGATCTTAGCGTTTGGAAATTTCAACACTGCAGTAGTCTCTACGCAGGTCTAAAACCAGATCCACTGCTAAAAGTTTCAGAGTGGACAGATAAGAATCGACATCTTTCAACAATGGCATCATCAGAGCCAGAGAGATGGAGAACGGAAAGAACGCCATATCTGAGGGAAATAATGGATTCGCTTTCTCCGTCTTCACCGATTGAAAAAGTGGTGTTCATGAAAGGAGCACAGATTGGTGGAACAGAAGCTAGGAACAACTGGATAGGCTACATTATTGATCAGACGCCTGGACCGATGCTGGTAGTACAGCCAACAGTTGAGATGGGAAAACGTTGGTCGAAAGGAAGATTTGCGCCACTGATTAAAGATACGCCATGTTTAAAAAGTAAGATAAAAGTTCCAAGATCGAGAGATTCAGGGAACACTGTACAAAGTAAGGAATTTCCAGGAGGAACGGTAGTAGTAACTGGGGCAAACAGTCCGGTAGGTCTGCGTTCAATGCCAGTGAGATATCTTTTTTTAGATGAAATTTATGCATATCTAGGAGACTCAGGAGGTGAAGGTGACCCAGTACTACTGAGCATTGCTCGAACTAATACATTCACGAAAAATCTTTTTAGTATCAACGCCAACGGTACATGGAATAAGCAGAATTGAAAAGGAATTTGAAGCTACAGATAAGAGACATTTTTTTGTTCCCTGTCCGCATTGTAATCACTATCAGGTGCTAAAATGGTCGCAAATAAAGTGGGAAAACAGAAATCCAAGAACAGCGCACTATGTGTGTGTTGAATGCAGCGGCAAAATAGAAAATCATCAAAAAACAGAGATGTTAGTTCATGGAGAATGGAGAGCAACAGAACAGATGAATGATAAATCAGTAGGATTTCATCTCTCGAGCTTATATAGCCCGGTTGGCTGGTATAGTTGGAAACAAGCGGTAGACGATTATCTGCTTGCGAAAGAAAATGATCAATTATTAAAGGTATGGATAAACACCACGCTTGGGGAAACCTGGGTAGATAAGTGAGAAGTACCGGACTGGAAGCAACTATTTAACTGAAGGGAGAGTTATCCGATCGGTACGATATTTTATTTACTCTGTTTTTTTTGTGTAACATAAAATGGCCTTTTTTAAATTATTGCATGGCTTTTAGTTATTTCATATTTAAATTGTAACTGAATCGGTGACAATATTTTATATTAAATTTATTATATGGTGAGAACTTATCAAATTTCATATTGGAATAATGATCTTCTATTGTGACCCCCCCCCCCTACTTTAATCTCTTGCGTGTTTGGGGAGTACAGCATATCTCTCATTTATCTCACATTTATTCATCTAAATCTGTTTTTAACATTAGACAGTTTTACATATGGCTGTCAGTATGTTAAGGGCATTTATATGCGTCAAATTATTTATTTGTTCTTATTATTATCCGTTTTATCCAGTGTACATACATTAATTAACTGTATATTTTACAGTTATGGTAATAAACTAAATGATAAATGTTTTATTAGTGTGAGATCAGTAGCGGGTAGGCGTAGGCCTACCCAACCTTTTTATATTTATTTCTTAAAATTCTTCTTAATTATAAATAATTTCAAAAGATAAACGTTATATATCTAAGATCATAAACATAATATTATAGTAAGATTTAGAAAGCACAGAGCAACAATAAAATAACAAATAATCACTCTTTTGTTTAGCTTATATATCGGTAAGTAGTCTTTCCTAAACTGTCCGTACCCAAAAAGTAAATCCTGAAATCGCCTCTGTGTGAAATACGCTGTTAAGGTTGCTGAATACCTTGTTTACTCATCACCCTTTTGTATAATGACTTCCTCAATAAGAAAAAAAAAATTCTTCATAACGAAAATTGTATTGCAACATATTTTTTATAATACTTCATTTGTAGTTTTCTCCATTTATGTCTCTTATGTCTGAATTTTTAGCTAAAAAGTTTGTTTTGGAAAATTTATATTCTCTAAAATAAATGCCTATATTTGCAGTAAGTTAAACATGGATTATCAGTTATTTTTTTCATATTTTAAATTGAAATAAATTAAATACTGAAACTAAATAAAATGTTTAACATTTATACCAAATGTTCTCTGAGCTTAGCATGTGAGATTATGTTAATAATAAATAAAAGATGTTCTCAAAACTCACAAATGAATCCTTTATGATTTGTGTTTCAGTGACAAAGTCATCACTATTAGTGAGTGTTACTACTATAAACCCTAACTTACAACTACTCTTTCTGTGTTGTAACATAAAACTCTGAGTTGTAAGTTAGAGTTTGTAGTATCAATACTCACTGATGTTGTGACTTTGTCACTGAAACACGTCTCATTAAAGAAATGATATTTGTGAGTTTTGTGTGTGTATTTTATTTGTTATTAATAAAAAATTTGACTAAATATTAACAAGACAGCTGCTATTTTGTTATATTTTGCTCTCTTTGCAAATGTTCACTATGAATTCATAACAACAAAGATAAAAGCAGAGCCATAAAGCATAATTGAAGATGACATAAACTATATTTACTATATTAATCAAGCACCCAAAGTATTCTACATACACTCTTGTGGGTATGACATTTTCAGTGGGACTTTTCAGGCAAAAAATAATAGCTAGAGCCAAGATGTTCTTGATATGGGGCAATTGATGGATCTTAGACACTTCAATGGATATATGACAAGACTGAGAGACACTGAGGTGGGAACTGGAGAGACAGCATTCAGTTGTATTTCAAGATACTATTTTGCATTACCAAACCCCTAAATGTATGAACCACTTAAAAATCTATTAGGTAACACTGGCATAGAGTATTAGAAAAACAAAAACTTGTCCCAAATACTTAAATAGTATGAATATTGAAATAAAATTTCTTGAGAGAAACAAAACAAAAAAAATAAAAAGTAAAATTCAAACAGCGTAAGAAAATTAATATCTTAGGATCTAATTTTCTTATTAGTTCTGCTTTAATGCAAATATGTCTTGAGATTCTAAAGATTGTATCAAAATATTACCTTGGTGATACTTTTGGGATTGTTTTCATATTATGGACACATAAAAAAAAATTTACTTAGACACTGATATACAAACATGACTCTATTTGTCACTCTTCATGGTCTGACCTCAGAGTGGGCTCACGCTTTCCTTGTATCCTTAAACAAAAGGTACTTGTGATATCTTAAGTTGGTTAGGCATGTTTTGGATGGATTTGGATTTGATCCGTCCCAATTGGACTCTCTTAGGCATCATTTACTTTTTTTTTAATATCTGTTCTATTGTAATATTTAAATGCCTTAATTTCTTATATTCTATCTCTTTCTTCTTTCACACAAATCTTATATTTCATAGGTATGTTTATTTCATTTAAAAACACCAATATAGGTCTAAATTATATTAATATATAACAGAACTGGCCAAAAATAAAAATGGTAGTTCATAGTAACCGAGGGTCCAATTTAGAGATGTTTACCCCGGATGGAGGCGGTCGCCAGATTCCGCATAGCAATCGGCCACGACTATCTGCAAGGCCATCTGCACCAGATCAGCATTGCTGATGATCCGACTTACCCTTCTAGAAAATGGGTATAATGGACAGCGACCACCTGCTCTCTTGCCCAGATCTCTTTAACACTCCTGAGGACCCCACTTGACGCTACTGGGAGGTGTGGCATCGAATGGCTGATATGCCAAGAACGGATGTTGACTAGATAAATATTATTATGTTTACGTTACTATAGAATATTCATTCAATGTATTACTTAAGAATGAAAATGTAATACAGGAAGGAATGTAATTAGTTTGTTTTTTTTATTTTAGAGATGTATTTTATGTTCGCAATCATTTGCCAGTTCCAAGAATAGATCTGGAGACGTATGAACTAGATATCAGTGGTGTAGGAGTGAAAAGTGCAAAGCTAACACTTGATGACTTGAAAAAATTCCCTAAACATACTATAACTGCGGCTATTCAGTGTGCTGGAAATAGACGGAGTGAAATGTCTTTGGTTTGTATCTTAAGTAATAATAATTATTTACAAAAAATCAATAAGTGTTGTTGAATTAAACCACCAATAAATACCGAAAACCACAATAATATTAAAAGTATTTTATTTTCCACAATTTCAGCTTTCACAAATTCTTTAAAATCTTAATTTCAGCTTTCACAAATTCTTTAAAATCTTAATTTCAGCTTTCACAAATTCTTTAAAATCTTAATTTCAGCTTTCACAAATTCTTTAAAATCTTAATTTCAGCTTTCACAAATTCTTTAAAGTCTTAATTTCAGCTTTCACAAATTCTTTAAAATCTTAATTTCAGCTTTCACAAATTCTTTAAAATCTTCAGAGTATAATATTACCTCTGAATATATTAACAATGCTAATGAAATATGCATCAAGTGATATTGTATTAAATAGATACTATAACTGTCATTGTAGTTCTAAGGTTTAATTACTGGTTTAATAATTGTCACTACATTTATTCAAACATATACATTTATTTAACTTTTGTTGAAATTAATTTCATATTTGTTGTTTCTATCTTCATGTGAGCTACTACTTTTTAACTAGAAAAACTTGTAAGTATGTTATACTTGTCAATAGTAGCACTTACTTTATATTGTTGAGGTCGGCCATTTCGGGAGATGTGTCCCATCATCAACTCAGACCGTAATTACTCATGAGTATATTAAGTAAGTGCTACTATAGGCAAGTGTAACATATTTACAAGTGTTTTTAGTTACAACAAACAAGATTTAAAAGACATATCTTATAATTATCACTTTTTATCAGGCAGACAAAATTTTGTGCATGTAATATGTTCTCATCTCGGATTTCAGTAGATATATTAAATTATAAATATGTATAATATATGACACTTATATTTGAGAAAATACTTAACCCCAATGAGAAAACAATGAGTGAAAACATTAGTTCTAAAAATTAGCCAATTACAAGAAAAAGATTTGTGCCGCCTGTGGCATACATAGACTGTTACATACTGTTCAGATATAACCATTGTGGCAGCTAAAGTGTTAAGCCCACAAACAATTAATGATCTCAGGTAAAGACCTGCATGTTTGAGAAACGCTATGTAAAATTTGAGGTCACTTAGAATCCAGAGTTTACAATTTTTTTTATCTAATAATTGAAATTAATTGTGAGAATTATCTATTAATTTTGTTAACAGTGACCAAAATTTGAAATGAATTAGACATACCTCCTAATAAATTTGTAACCCAATCCATTGATACGATAAATTTATTCTATATTAATCCTCCTCTTGGTATTATTTAAAGTCACAAATTACTGTAGTAATACCTCGACTTACGCTACCCCGTCTTACGCGATTCCCAAGTAACACAGTTTTAAATCATGCCGTCAAAGTTACCCAGAAACTGCCTCCTGTTCTGGAAGAAAATGCCTAAGAGAACTTTTATAGCTCATGAACAGAAAATATTTTCAGATTTTAAGGCTGGCAAAGACCGATTGGCATTGATGGCACAAATACAGCTGGTGACTGTAAGTTACAACCTCTCATAGTTTATCGCTCAGAAAATTCAAGGGCATTAAAAAACATTTCTAAAGCTAGCTTGCCTGTGATTTGGAAGGCTTGGGTGACAGCTTTTTTTTAAGACTGGTTTGGTCATCATTTTATACCTCATTGTCGGTTTTTTCTAAGTAATTTTTAATAATTGGCAATGTACCTGGCCATCCAACTATTATTTCATCTAATTTCAACACACGCGTGAAAGTGATATTTTTGCCACTAAACACAACTAGTTCTCTTCAACCGATGGATCAGGGAGTCATCAAAACATTTAAAGCAGATAACGCATCTGCATGAAGCTATAATACAGAATAATGAGCTCTCTGTTGAAGATTTGTTGGAAACAATTCAATGTTTTAGATGCTTTCAGAATCCTTGGTCAATCTTGGAATGAAATTTCACAAAGAAACTTTGAATAGCGTTTGTATGTGTCTATTTATTTTTGCCACTGAAACTCAAGCTGAATTAGTACCACAGTGTGATGAAACTGTTGATGTCATTGAAGAAGTTGTCGGTTTTCCCAGACAACTAAATTAGAAGTGGATAATAATGATGTTCAAGAACTGCGGGATTTACACAATCAGAAGCTGACAACTAATTGATGAGTTCATAGAAATGCGTGCGCAAGAGTAAGACCTTACAAAAAACGCAGATTCTTTAGACGCAGATGAGGTAGAAGATGAAATGACGGTTAGAAACTTGATAAAAGGCCTTAGTTTAATTGAGCAAGTTTTGGAAATCATAGACTCCAACGATGAGCGTTTTTCTACCACAAAACAAAAAAATTAGTGAATTACGAGGAAATTTTGCGTGAGAAGAAAAAATCTTCAATAACTAGATTTTATGAAGTCATCTATCTCAAAATAACTTCTTTTTACTTACTTCTTTGCAATATGTATATAATATACTAGTTTGCTGTATTATGTATTTAAGAATTTAATACATACACATTTGTCTTCCAAATTTTAGTTTATTTAGTCTTTGGTCCCAATTAAATATGATTCCTATGTGATTATATGTAAAATTATACCCCGACTTACGAGAATTTGACTTACATGGGTTATCGTTCGGTCCCACCTATGGCGTAAGTACGGGGTATTACTGTATCTAAATAATGATTTGTATTTTACTTCCATCTTTATCAAAAAATGTTCTGCCCTGCTTAAGTGCTAATACAGTGGAATTGTAATTTTTTGAATCCAATTAACCAAGCCCTTGGATTAGCTGAGTTATTAGAGATATTGTCAGATGAACCAATGTGTCTGATGTGACTCCAAGTAGCGCATGTTGGCATGTATAAAACCATGAGGTCAAAAGAAAACTTATTTAATGACCTCTGTAACTGCTCTGTAAAACTAGTAAAATTTCATTGTATTATGTTTCTGAAGTTCTCTTTATCTGATCTGAGAAATGGTTCTAAAATACTGACTTAATATTTTGCTATGTTGAGTTGCCTTCAGCTAATAAATGCTTGTTTATTTATTCAGTTGTTATTAGTGCATGCTCCTTGTTGATAAAGCCATTGACTTTTTTTTTATTATGTTACTTGGCACAGTTATTTAAGTAATCTGTTTGTCATCATGCAAATGTCCACACTTCTCTGTTTAACTTCATATCTTCAGACGTTTAAATCATATTAGATGTCTTTATGTAGTGAAGTTATCATGAAAATATTTTGTTCCGGGGCCTGATATGTATTATTTTGTTGCTCTGTTATTTTAGAAAAATAGAAAAGTAATGATAAAAGAACATTGGTTTATTTCACAAGCAGTGATGTTCTGTGTTGTGGAATTAGAACAGTCTGGGTTCCAGGAGCTTATTTAGCTCCTGTGATACATAATTTTATGACATACCAGATGGACTTTAATAGGCTTCTTATGTTTTGGATTCTTACATGGATATAAAACTACATTGGTTAGTAGGAACACTTTTTTATATATTTTATTTAATTAGGCAAAGTCCCATTGCAATTTCACTCCAGGAAACATATTAAAAATATATTAAATTAAAATTTTTTTCTTATAATAAATATTTTCATTTATAGCTTTTTCATTATTTTTAGCCTAATACAACATAACCTCATTATCTGATGTAATCTCGATCCCAATTACTTCAAATAATTGTCACTCTTATATTATTTATGTAACTTGAAAACCAGCTTAAATGAATAAGGTTAATTTATTTTGCTTTCCAACCAGATCATCTTATGCAAAAGCTTCATATATATTTTGTTTTAAAAACAAAAAACAATGTGAAATCGATCTCTTTTGACTATTTTTTAAAATTAATGCTGCTATGTCATGTCCATGATGCCACTATAACAAACAATTTCTTGTTTTTCATCATCCAGAACCTTGGTTTCTCCCTAAAATAAATTACTCATATCACTTTTTGCTACAAAAGTCATGGTAAAATGATCACCTTTACTTCCTGTCTAAGACATAATAGTGATATGTATAAAAAATTCTTTGTAGTAACCAAGACAGAGGTTTCTACATTACTTGGGGGACATGGTGTAACTATGAATCTCCTGTAGATTAGCCACCACCATCAATACTCATTCTACAAATATCCTTATACAGTAATGTCTCGAAATTCCTGATTTTTCGAGCTTCTGTCAAATTCGAGTTTATTTCTATTTCACCCTATTTTATTTTAAGAAAGAAAATCATAAATCAGGCGTCCAAGAAATATTAATGTTAATACGTATGTAAAAGAAATTAATCAAGCTTCCAAGAAATGTTCATATCAATATGGTATACAAAGGAAATGAATCGGGCTTCGAAGCAATGTCCATATCAATATGGTAAGGAAAGGAAATGATTTGAGCTTCTAAGAAATGTTCATATCAATTTGGTATATAGAGAAAATGAATCGGACTTCCAAGAATTGTTCATATCAATATGGTATACAAAGGAAATGAATTGGGCTTCCAAGAAATGTTCATATCAATACTGTTGCAAAGGAAATGAATCGGGCTTCAAAGAAATGTCCATATCAATATGGTTTACAAAGGAAATGAATTGGGCTTCCAAGATTAGTTGATATAAAGTGCTATAAACGTATTTTGTGCATTCTTATTATAGTATTAGGGTACATTAAAACTCCTATTTTTCTAATATACAGGAACGTATTTTTGTGTAATCTGAGTTTTCAGTAATCCGAAAGGGGTCTAGGTCCCATCTACCTCAAATTATCGAGACTCTGTACTTGAGAAATATGCAATAATATGTCCATAATCTAGTAATAGTTGAAAATGTGCTAAATTAAAGAAGTTATGATTGTTTTTACAGGTAGTAATTATACTGTTATTAATTAACCAGTTTGTTATATGTATTGTATTCTATTTTAGTTAGTTACTATCTTTTTAGTTACATTACAAATTGTGAATCAACTTTAACCCTTAACACTCGATTGTCGGGGGGAGCCCCGCCAAGCATATATTGCAGTTTACTCGTATGTCGGGGTCACCCGACACGATTTTCAAATGCCTATAACTCGTCTGCGGCGAAGCCCATGGCATTCAATCTTTTACCGTTTGGTGCTACACTCTATTGAAAATAATGTGAACTAAGTTGAAAATGTTTAGGAATATGTGAGTCATCACAAAATCTAGTTTGCCGCTACATTGTAAGGTGCATGTAGGTTACAGTTTTGCTGGTTATTTGTTTACTCGTAGTTTGCCGTGGCTTCACGTGCAATTAGTGATTCTGAAATTCCTGATCTTTTACTTGATCCTGATTTATTAGAATGTAGTTCAGTTTCATAAACAAAATAATTAAACCAACAGGTATTTGTAAATATAATCAGTTTATGGGTGGTGTAGATTTAGCTGTTCAATATAATGAACCGTGCAGTTTTACAAGACGAACAAATAAATCGTGGAGGAAAATGTTTTTCTGGCTAGTAGATGTAGCTGTAGTAAACAGTTTTATTATCTATAATAACAAAAAAAAGAAATGAAAGAAAATCCTGTTAAACAAAAATAGTTTCGCCAAAACTTGTGAGGGAACGCATTGGTTATATCAGGAATAACCCGTATAGTAAGAGGGGTCAGCCATCAACTACTGACAAAGAAGAAAGACTGAATGGGAAATTACATTAAATCTTTTCCAATGATAAAAGTAGTTCTAAGGATTGTGTAGTTTGCAGTAACAGGAAGATAAAAGGAGGTAGAAGGGAAACAGCTTTTCACTGCAAAACATGCAGCAGAAAACCAGGACTTCATCTGAAAGACCTTTTTCAAAGATATTATACTCTTCAAAACTACAAATAAGATAATAAAATCATGTAGATATAGTATTATTGAATAAAAATAGCTTAGTTTACTAAAATCATGTAAGAGAAAACAAAGTTTTCCATAAACAATAATACAACTTGCAGTTGAGGAATTTGTCTCAATTTAATTACAAATGGGGAAGCAAAGCATGTTAAAAAAATCCGAGTACTAATGGTTAAGGTAGAAACTATAGATGGTTGTGTTAGGAATTGGGACAGAACACCTTCTCAATTCTTGTTGACCAGTATGCCTACATGTAAATGGTTACTAAGAAAAGTAATGCCTAGTCAACCCTGTATTCTTCTCTCCAGGGCTTTGTTTTACTAGTAATGCAGTTATAGGCTGTTAAATTATTTAGTAACTTTGGATTTATTAACATTCCTCATTTATGCCACATTACCAGGCTCGTAACAAGACAAATCGATATTGACTATTGCGACAAAAGATTGTGTGGTAGTCCAAACTAATGCTCATATGTAGATTCCCAACAACATTAGTCATAACAGACATTAGAAAGGCGCAAGACTTCATAGAACGCACTTGCCATTGGTATTAATAAAAAGCGAATATTATGTAGTACAAGAAAACCTAAATTTAAACAAAATTTTTGTATAAATTGCTTTTAAATTATATTTTTTATTATAAGTTTTTAATTTGTTATTTAGATTAAAAAAGTAAAAGGTTTGGATTGGGGCCAATCTGCGATTGGAAATGCAACATTTACTGGAGTTCGACTGTATGATGTCTTAAAACACTTAGGCCTTGATGAGAATAACACAGAAGCTAGACATATACAGGTATTTTGAACTTTTACTTCTAAGTTTTTAAATTAAGTTTTAAAGATAGTAATTTTTTATATAATAGTAGTATTTGATCATGTTTAAGACAAGAGCTTTCTGATAATTATATTATTAAAGTGTGTTTAATGTTATTTTTTGTATGTGTATTTTGTGCAAGAAATACAACATCCACACAATAAAAACCATCTACAGTTGAACCTTTTTCATCCGACTAATTGGAATTTTAAGTTTTTCGGGTTAATACAAATACATTGGTAAGTGTGATAAATAATATATGCAGAGGTATAATGAAACATCCTAACTATATTAAAAAATTAACGTATATTTTTAATTTTAAAATGCAAACAGTAACTTGATACAAAATGCAGTACAAATTATTATAGATGTGGCAAGGGATTCAGGTTATTTGGGCAAGCTGACACTTGATTGTCTTGATTGTGCTTTCTCTTTAGTTTCGGCTTCACTCAATTCACAGATTAGCTTTATTCAACTTGATTTTTCTACCACTTTAATAGTTAGTTTGGGACCACCCACTGTATTCACTATGCAAGCTATTATCCCTTTGATTAGCATTTAGGTACCAGTACGTGAGATCGTGCAACGGCCAGCAGGAGCATTCCCGTATATGAATGTTCTATCATTTCTCTCAGATTAGCACTGATATATGTTTACGATTTTATTTTCTGTGTATTGTACTGCATTCTAGGTTCAATATTTGATATCTGGACAATATATGCTACACGGAGTACATAGTCACCATTCTTTTGTGTGTAAAATCTATGGTTTGTTTCACGTGTTTACTGATCGTTGCATGATTTTGATACAATTAAATCAAGCATTTCTAATAAATTTGTTTTCCTATCAGAACCTAAATAATTAGACTTTTTTATAGAGATTTGGTCAACAAAATTGTTATGGAAACCAAAGAATATTACGATTTTGTCCGTACCGTATCTGACCATTCGAAACTCAAAATGTGGTCTGGTACTAATGTTAATAAAATTTATACTTTTGTAAATATTAAATATTTTCATAACAAATATTAAAAATAGTACAATAGTTCAAAAATTAGAGAAAAAGGAAAAGATAAAATTCAAAAATCTTTCAAAAATATGTTGCTATCAGAGAATTTGTTAGGGGATGTAAATGTTGCTAATCAAAGGTTTAAATATTAAATGTCTATAACGTTTTACAATGTACAGGAGGTAGGACTGCTCTATTTAGAACATTAATCTCCATTCCAAATATATTTTTATTTAGGTATTATGGACAATATAATATTTTGTTAATGTGCTGCTTCAATAAAATATATCCTTTTGTAAAAGTTGGTGTTGTTTAATAACTTAAAATAATGAATCGTTTTATACTGTAGGATTTTTTTAAACAATAAACCGTTTTATTGTGTAGGGAACCTATACAGTAAATCAAAGTTTGCCTGAAACTATTAATAAAATCCTTAATAGAACTTTGATATTTTGAATATTTACCATTCCCTGTGTTACTTTATTCCAGTAAACCTATAAATCACTTACTTAGGCATCTTTTTCAATGGATGTATTAGTTAAACTATTTTTGCAGATAATTCACAAATACAATATTTTAGGAACCTTCATGCGTGTGAATTAGCCAAAGTTATAAGGGGCTGGCTGTATATTTATAATATTTTGTGTTTGTGTACACTATGTAATTATGAAAAGATAAATTAAATTATTTATAGTTTTCATACTATTTTTTTTTTTTTAATACGTATAAAATCACTTATAACTTAATTAATAAACTGTATTTATTATTAAAGGTTTTGGTAATGATAATATTAACAAATATATTATCATAGTCTTAAATACAGCTAAAATATTAACTGTAAGACTTTCTAACAGTTCTGCAAAAATTTGTTTACTCCTGCAGTTCAATTTACTAGTCTATTTTTGCAGTTCTCTTATGTTCTTTTAAAATAGATAAAAGTCTTTGCTCCAATCAATACTTTTTTTCATGATATTCAACAGGTTAAAATAAGAATTACATTTATGGTATGTATCATTTCCTAAAATTAATTATTTGCTTCATTTGGGAATAAAGACCACCCAATTTCACCACTCAGATTGCAATTTTAGAGTCATTCATTCATCATCAATTTAGTCTAAAAGTAATTTTTTCTACTTATAACACATTTTTGTTTTTTTCTTTAGTAAGAATTATACTTTCACATATAAATTAAATACTAGTAATTTACTTATTAACAACTGCTTATCTTGTTTTGATTGTAAGGTTATGTTTGATTTTCAAGTTTGAAGGACTAGATACAGATCCTACCAATACACCTTATGGAGCTTCAATCCCTATCGAGAAGGGCATGGACCCTAGAGGAGATGTGTTGTTAGCCCTTGAGATGAATGGAGAACCTCTGTCCCGAGACCATGGCTTTCCTGTCCGTGTAGTTGTGCCTGGTACAGTAGGTGCTCGAAGTGTTAAATGGCTAGGTAAGTTGCACATTCTCAAACTATAGTGTATCATTATGAAGTATGTATTAAAACATTAGGAATGTGTAAAAAAAACGTTTTTAAAATTGTAAATGTGTTTTTTTAAGTTTAAAAAATAAATAATAAAATAAAATTTTAATAAAAATAAGTAAACTTTTATTTAGTGTAAATAGCTATATTTTGAAAAACAGGTTAAAGTTATTGCTTGGAGTAATATGTAATAAATACTGTCCTGCCATGTATATAGATGTAAGAAATTCACTACAAGTAGATAGTTTTGTTTTCTTTTAGCGATTTTCCCAAATAGCTTACATAAAAAATATATATACAATAACACTTGTATATATGTTCCACTTCCCTATAGTACCACTTACTTTTATGATTGTTGAGGAGGAGTGTTTCGGGAGATGTGTCCCATTGTCAACTGATCTGATTGTTACAGTGTGAGTTGACAATGGGACCACAACAAACCTCCCGAAACGGCCATCCTCAACAATCATAAAAGTAAGTGCTACTATAGGCAAGTGTAACACATGTACAAGTGTTTTTATTTAAAAACTAGTACCTGACTTAAAGATGGAATCAACTAATATAACAATTACAGTGTTTTATGTTTAAAAAAACTTTAAATTCAATAATAAACCTGGATTTTAGAGTGGATTTACTGAGTGCTATACAATAGTATAAGTGGTTTTAGAGAATTGGAAAGCAAAATACAAATATTTTCTGCTGAAGGTAATAATTTTTTAAAGAACATCAATAAATTCATTTTACAGTATCAAAGTGAACAATTTTGTCATTGCAAAACCATGTTTAAAACTATAATTACATATTATGACTTTTTGGATAAGAATAATTGTTTGACTATTCCTGTCATATATAGTTAGTATATATCAACTGTTATAAGCAATAAATAATTGTTCAATTACGTCTTATCATAATTGAGGTTTCTTCAAAAATAAATACTTTTTTTTGTGTAAATTATATTTTGGATATGTGCTTCCAGATTGTAGCACAAGCTCTTCAACCTCTTATACAAGATATGAGAAAGAACTTATTATTATTATTTTTTTTTTTTAAAGTCATGGTTTTTTGGTTTGATGAGATGGTAGAGGAGAGGAAGTAGGGGGATAATTTTAGTTGCTATTCACCTCAGCTGCTGTTATGTTCTGGTGGAATGAGCATTGAGCATTTGTTAATAAAGTGTATCATTGTGTATCAATGAGTGGCTGTAAACATTCCAAGCTTCAAACATGTATGATTTTGTGGTGAAGCATGCATTCCATTTACACTTCAGGCCTTCTCCTCGAGGTACTGTTCCAGACGGGTAATCAGTTTTATCATGAGTAAGTCACTGTAAGTGTAGTCCAGAAGAAACCAGGAACACCAGAAAACATCGAAGCAAATCATGTTTCAATTATTCGATCCCATAACACTCAGTTGCAAACATGCTGTTTTCTACATATATCATATGGTTCAGCAAGTCCTACAAACGAACTCCATTTTTATTCATAAAACTTGCTGTTATACAGGAAATTTTCTCAACAAGATTTTACTTCCCATCAGGCAGTTTGTGAGACAAAGATTAAAACTTTAGAGACAATAGGGTTTAGTGACTTACACTTTCATCTTTCAGGGTGTTAACCAACTAAATATTATGTATATATATGTATATATATATATATATATATATATATATATATATATATATATATATTCTTGTTATTTTACGTTATCCATTGTTTTTCCGTTGCACTGACTTTATGAAGTTAATATATTACTATTGTAAGTAATTTTAATGAGTGATTCGACAATGGTCAAGTGACCGAAAGGCGCCTCATCACTCAAGGTAAAATCATTGCACTTAATGGTGGATAAAATTACTTACAATAGTAATATAGTAACTTCATATATATATATATATATATATATATATATATATATATATATATGCAGTTAATATATTACTATTGTAGTAATTTTATCCACCATTAAGTGCAATGATTTTACCTTGTGTGATGAGGCACCTTTCGGTCACTTGACCATTGTCGAATCACTGATATTTTTTTAAAAAAATCAGTGATTCGACAATGGTCAAGTGACCGAAAGGTGCCTCATCACACAAGGTAAAATCATTGCACTTAATGGTGGATAAAATTACTACAATAGTAATATATTAACTTCATAAAGTCAGTGCAACGGAAAAACAATGGATAACGTAAAATATCAAGAATATATATATATATATATATATATATATATATATATATATATATATATAGAGAGAGAGAGAGAGAGAGAGAGAGAGAGTGATACTATCCCAAGAGAACATACTCAGAAACCCATTCACTTAGAATGAGTAACATTGTGGTTGGGCGTTATCAAAACTAGGTAGGAAAATGTTTCAAAATAAATAGTAAACTATAATTTTTGTGTAATCCTTTGATTAGAAACGTTTTTAATATCCAACCTACAAAACTTAGTAAAATGTCTAAATCCTAATGACTGACAATTGGAAACAAAATTTTTTATTGTGTTTAAATAATATTTTCTATAAATATTTTTTCAACTAAATATAAATTCTGTAAAATATATTTAGTGAATTTATAGTTTAAGGCTGTGAGAAGAACTAATTTGCAGCACCAGAGTGATAAAACTAGTTTTACATTGTGTTATTACGTAAAATATAGAATGGTGTTTTAAATTTAATTTTACCCTATACTATATTTATTCTGTACTAAATTTATAGTACTGAGTTAGAACAAAAAATAAATATAATCAGTTTATTTTGTAAATTTTTTTTTATTTTGTTGAGCTAATATTGTATCATGATATTACCAGTTCTCTATATGTGTTCCCTATAACTATAAATGGGATGATCTTTGTTTTTGTAGGAGGTATCATAGTATCTAAGGAAGAGAGTATGTCACAGTGGCAACAGAATGACTATAAAGGATTCAGTCCAAGTGTAGACTGGGACAATGTAGACTTTAAAAAGGCTCCAGCTATTCAAGAGCTTCCTGTTATATCTGCTGTAGGAGAACCTGAACATAACAGCTACATTTCTCCTGTTAATGGAAAGATACTTGTAAAAGGTAGGTATACTATTAATATTTACAATTTAAGGTAGGAAAACAAGCAATATAAAAAAAAATCAAAAAAAAATTATTTTAGTTTCTTTTAATTTTAAAATTACAACTTATATAAATGTGAATATACATACAACAGAATAGCAATGTTAAGTGGTAAAAAAGAAAATCAATTTCCTTGCAATTTCCCTTTCTATGGTATGGTGTTGGACTATTATTTTTTTGTTACTATTTATACGCTTTTTTTGTCACTTGCATTATGTTGTAGTTTCCTTTCACATTCCTTTTGCATTGTCCTTCCGTGAAACAAGATTCGATACCATTAATCCAGTTTGTTTGTTTTATTCTTTTTTTTCATTTTTAATACTTGAGCGTTATTTATGATATTGTGTGATAACCATGACAACAATTTAAGGTTGTGCAATGGAGGTTTCGAGGACAACCAGATGGGTGCCAAAAAAAAATCATATACTTCTTGGAGAAATATACTTCTACCTATGGAAAAGTTAACTCAGTGCCAAAAGCTTTAGACTATAACATGAAATACTTAGTTCAAATCCGGATGTGACTCCTCCAAATTTTTATGATTTAATTATTGAATAAATAATACACACAAAACTGTGTTAATATAAATTGTCATCCACTACAGGTTTTGTACAAGGTATGTATAAGAAGAGCTAATAGAAGGAATTGAATAGCAAGATTAAAGTAAAAACTCTGTACAGAATATTTATTTTATTACTATTACAGAGTGGGTTGATACAGAAAAATTCAAAAGTTTTGCTCATTAAATAAAAAACATGTCTGAAAGTAGCATAGAAGCCCTATAAGCTTAGCTATATACGACCTCTGGTATTAACAAAAATCTAGACACAAATAATAAAGTGTTTTGATCTTATGACACTTGTGGTTCTCAGTTTAGATATAATTCTTGTTGACGATATAATTTTCCTAGGTTAAATAATTTCAAGATTGGTAGGTTTTTAGTTACGAGAGTACCTTTCAAAATAATTATATTTGAATTAAAATATATTACTAATTATTATTTTTTTATTTATAAATATTCAAAATTTATAAATATTTAAATTTTGTTCAATTTTATATCAATGTATGAGACATTCAACAGCAAATAACGAACATCATGTAACTTCAAAATTGCTACATTTGTGAGAAAGGCTTTCTACTTCACTTTTTAAAAGTCAAAACTTATTCAAATTTCTTATTCAAGATAATAATTTCAAATGTTTTTAACATACCATTTTCTTTGTTCTACAAGATAAAGCACTGTTATGTACTGAAACCTATGTATTTAAAATGTTGTTAGGTAGGTCAAACCTATGCCCAATAGGTAGGAAAAACATTTGATAAAACAATAATCCTTCGAATATTCTTGGATAAAAAACTTATATAATAATAATAAATAATACCATTTCAGAGTTCACTCATCCAAAACGCTTACTCTTGAAGAAATGTTGCACTGACGTTTTGCTAAAGTCACACTTTTTGTTGGCGATGTAAAATGAAACATTCTTGCATCTTACAATAATTGCCTTTAGTTTTCCGCAACCATTCAGTTCTCTTTGTGAAAATTTGGTGTTTGAATTAGTATCAATGTATCATGAATCAGTAAGAGTTTTTATTGTGCTTAGCATATGGGGAAGAATTTAGAATACAATTTTTTGGTACTAGAACCCCGAGAAATGTGTAATTCCTTAAGTGGTAAAACTGTTGGATTTTGTCACAAGTTTTATGATTCTGACTTTAGCAGTGAGTGAGTTTAAAAAACATGCTTACCATCCAAAAATAGGTATATATTAATTTATTGATCTAATTAATGGCAAACATTGTGCAAATAAATGTCTCAATTGTTTTCTCTTGCAACATTTTACTGACACATGTCAACAAGTGTGAAAATTTAAAAAAAAACAAAATTGCATTTTATAACCAATCAGAGGATCCCATTAGATCATGTGTGGTATTGACAAAAAGAGCAGGTGTTAACATGGTGTGTTTAACTATAAGAATTTCTATCTAATTGTCATTCTACAAAATCTATCATAATTGGTCTACGTCACCGTAGACAGCTTTAAATTAAAATGTAATCTCTATTTAAAAGTTGTCAATTTAGTAGAAATATTGCGTAAATGGGGTAAACATTAGCATTAGTTTGAGATACATGACTTATCTATTAACTACTTTGCAAATATACTGCATTCTACTATTTATCAATCTCATCCATATCGAATGGGAAATGTATTTTTGTTATTAATTTATTTTGTTACTAGCAGAAACAACCACATGTTTGGGATTGTAATAACTGTTTTTTTTATACAGGCTATGCATTTTCTGGAGGTGGTCATAAAATTGTAAGGGTTGATTTCACTAAAGATGGAGGAAAGTCTTGGCAAGTGGCTGATATAACAGACCAGGACAATGCTAATACTCCCAGACATTGGGGATGGTCTTTGTGGAAAGCTGAAATACCTGTTAGTTCAAAGACAAAAAAGGTTAGTTTATTTATTTTTTCTGACTGTGAAAATAAAATTGATAACAGAAAATAAAGCGGTTTTGGCACTTTGGTTGGAATTGCTCTAAACATTTTTCTGTGCCCTTTCAGTTTAAAATTACAAAGTGAATGGTTACTATATCCCCAGTAAAATATTGTTTTCCTGGTAAATATATTTTTTACGTAGGTAAAAAGCAAAACAATAACAATGCATTTACTTTTATTAGCTGAAAAGCAATTTTATTTTTATGGTTATTATTTTATTTTAATTGGAAAGGAATTGCTCACTCACTTAAAAGAGTTAACTCCTCTTAGTAACTCCCTCTCCCCTTCTTTCAACTATTTTGGGAGTGGAAGGCTATTTTATTTAGGTATTTGAATATATGGTTTATTATTTAGTAATACAAAAATAAAAATGTTTAGTTATATTAATAATTTTTTGGCTTTAAGCAATATAAATTATTTTGTATAATATAGATTGACATCCTTTAACTGGACAATTAAAAAATAAAAACTATTTTAGAAAATTTAATTTTTTTTAGAAATTAATATAGAAGATAAAGCAGTCATTAAAAAATTGTGAAATTAAATAAATAAACTAATTGTTACATAATTTTGTTTAAAAATTGTATGGAAATTGAAAATTACTCACTAGAGATAGAAACTCCACACCAAAACACATCGAGCACAAATAATGAAATTAATACATTCCTTTTCTCTTTCCAAATCCCAAATGCTTTAGGACCAGTGATTGCTGATAGCTAAGAAGTTAGATTGGTGACGTAAAGGGGAACAGACCGAAAAAGACCGCTTTTTCAGAACAAAAATTACCGCCTTTTTTTTCAGAACAAAGGTGACTACTTTTTTTGTCTGAGACCCAACAAGTGAGTTGTGATGTAGCAAGGAGTTGAAGGTTTCCACTTTTTTTCTCAGATTCGTTGCTCACTCACTCCAAAAGAAGCCAACTCGTGAGCAGATAGCCCAAACAATCAACTCTCAGTCTTTTTTTTTAACACAAATGTTCCGCTTTGATTATTTTACTGTTGATTTACCTAAATTACTATCATAGACAATCATTTGACAATTTTGTAGACGTTCAATAAGAACATAGACCCACAATTTATCAATCTTTATATTGACACATAGGGTTGAATATCATGTCTAGTATCTTCTCAGCCAATTTGAAAATATTTAATCTCCTTAAAAATGTTTATTTAGAGAATTATCACTGTAAACAGCCCTAAATATATCAGTAACATTTTGAGAGTTTTTCCTGGATATTGAGTCTTTGCTCAGTGATTTCATCAATCTTTACTTTAACAAACAGAGAAAAAAACACATTTTAAATAACACAGCTAGCACAGTATTCACTGCTCAACATGAGAACCAATTCTCATTGGGTTTCTGGTTACATGCAAACTAGTGGCAGGTCTATACATACCCATCATATTGAGATCAGTTCACATATTTATTAGACAGACCCCTGTATTAGCATTTGTTATTAATAATTGTAATACCCTAAATTATATTTTTACTCTTACTGATGTGATACTATTTAATTATATTTATGGGGTCACAACCATTATCAAAGATAAAGTATTATTTTGTTTTTAAATTTTAATTTAATGTCTTCATTTTGGCAGATTGAGTTATGGGTAAAGGCAGTAGATTCATCTTACAACACACAACCTGAGTCTTTTCAAAATATCTGGAACTTACGAGGGGTTCTTGGTAATGCATATCATCGAGTAATCATTAACATCAAGCAATAAGATGTATGACATCATACTAAAAACACATGATCAGGTTGGTGGAGGATTACAAATTATGAAATATTTGCTTTATATCTGTAGGGATGTATATTTATATATGTGAATTTCAAAACTGTGATATTTAAACTTAATAAGTGCTATAGTGGCTCTTAAGGTGTAAAATATTTTAATCTTGTTATAACCGCAATACAATATTTAGTTGTGAGAATATTCATAACTAATAATTCAGCATTACAATGAAAATATATAAGTTTCAAAAATATATTAAAATAAATTTTAAAACATTAATTTTGCAAAAGAAATCTTATTTTGTATTTTTCAAATTAAAAGTAGTGTATAATAATCCAAAAATTTTGAGGTTTCATAATAAATTTCATTCTATACCATAATCACATTTTCTCTATTGTAACTATTTTTAAAAAAACCTCATTAACATTGAAGAGATGTCTAAAGATTAATAAAATTGAAATGTTCACAAATAACTAAAATATTAAGGATAATTAAAATATTTTTTAAAACAATACAAAACTCTATACTGTTAGATTCATAATTATATTGCAATTCCTTAGAAGCACATTCTTTGCTAAGTACAGTGGATTCCGGTTAAATGGTCCTCAGGTTTATCATACCAGCTGTTAAGTTGGATCACAGTTTAGAAAACAAATACATATTATGCACTAAAAATTATGTAGGTATAATTAGTCTGAAACACCAATAATGGCTTATTTGGTCCAGTATTTTTCATTTTAAAAAAATTTATTTTTTTAAATTTTGTCGTGTAGCTACCCATTTTTAGTAGTATACTTTATATGGTCAGTATCATATAGTACATATTGAATATTATTAAATGAGAAAAATCCATTGTAGAAATGAAAATATACTGTACTACAAGCATTGAAAATATTCAACTAAGAATTAGCTGTTAGTTGCCAAAAGTCATGAATTGTTTTGCCACAAATAAGGACGTTTTCTTTGTACTGCTTCATGTAAATGGCGTTGAACTTGTAGATAGTACACTTTATTGATCGTTTGACATTGTGGCAAGAATTCATGATGCACTATGCCATTAAAATCAAAGAACATTTCCACGTTTTCATTGGTTGTTGATGTGCTGGGGCGTTCGTCAACGTCTTCGCGGCCATCTTGGAAAGGCTTATACCACTCGTAAATACTTTTTTTTCATAGCAGACTCACCATAGGCCTTTGTTAACATTTCGCACACTTTGTTACACTTTATTTCATTTTTTACGCAAAACTTAATACAAATTCTTTGATCAATTTTTTTTACAATCATAAATTGCCAAGCTCATGAAAACACATCTAACCTTAGCCGCTGCCACAGATAAAGTAAACAATGAATACACCTGAAAATTGTGTCATACTTCAGGGGCATGTATACCAACACAATAAAAAAAATTTTGACAATCGGACTCTCAAAACGCGCGAAATTTAAAAATTCCGGGTATTTTTTTAACACACCTCTTATACACAAGTGCTTTGATAAGGTTCACACAATGAGCAGTATATCGTAGATATCATATCCACTCTAACTTGCTACTTTGGGAGTGAATATTTCAGCACTGTTAATAACATTGTCGTGTACACTATATTCATGAGTAACATATATAAAAACAACCTAAATTAAGGTATCCAGTGTAAAGTTTAGTATGATACTATATTTTCTAAACTTTGTTTAATAGATTAGCCAATTAATCAGGCCAAATCAGCCTGGTCCCAAAGTAGTTTGATTATCCAGAATCTCCTGTATTTAAAAAATATTTTTATAAACAAAAATAAAAATTGCCTAATGAATTATAAATTGTAAAAAAGTACATTGATTCTTGCTCTTACAGTAAAATAAAGCTGTGAAGAAATTATAAAAGTGTTGATTACATACAATTTAAAGATCTCTTATGGATTTATCCTAAAAAGTAAACATTTTCAGGATTTGAAAAAAATATTGTAAAAAACTCTTTTCTTTCAAGATGTAAAAAATATCTTTGTTACCTCCTAACATATACTTATAGAATTTGTATATAGCCTCAATATAGTGTATGCGATTAAATCCATTTGCTATTGTTATAATTAAAAAGCTATTTTTAAAAGAAAAACAACTAGTACCAAAAAATATGCTTTTTTGTTTGTTGGAAGTTTTGTATATAGCTAAATATTTGGCTTTCAAGATTGTCATATAATTTGTGTATATTCTGTACTAATATAATATAAGCTTTGAGCGCTACCAGAATAACCTGTATATATAGATTAGGTATACTAAAACTTTTAGATCACTGCTCTCTCTATCCTCTCTCTCTTTCTTTCTCCCCCCTCTCTATCTCGTCTATCTTCATAATATAAACACATAGAAAAATGAAACTTACATTTGCTAAGGACTCTTTTCTTTCTAAATCAGATAAGGTTATGGAGTTTGAAATTTGTCCTTATTATGAAGACATATCAGATTATTACTAAGACAAGTCTATTAGGCTCCTAATTCAATAAATTTCAAATAAACTTTGAGGTCTTCCAGAATTAACATCAGATACGCATCATACAAAAATGCTGTATACCTGCTAGTTCCTAGCCGACCAACAAAACATTACCAAAAAGTCTAGTAATAGCTTGTTCTTGGAAACATAATCATTAGTCTGTATTCACACCTACTCACATATTTTTTAAAGATAAAATAGTTTCTCCCTTGTACTGTATCTATTTTCTTCATTTTATTTGTACACTTTTCTGTTTTTAAAGGTTAATTTTCTAATAACCCTTGTAAAATGTTTGTAACGTTTTAATTTTCGTTTGAATGTGTTTTAATATGTTCTATTATTATAAATACTATAAATTTTTAAATGTTCTCAGATTGTCATTTTTAGAATTGTTGTACTTTATAGTATTTGTATTTTTTTTTAATTTTAGGAAATTTGTGATTATTTTTAATAATACTGATTTCCGATTTCAATTATATATATATATATATATATATATATATATATATGTGTGTGTGTGTGTGTGTGTGTGTGTCAGTTTTAACCTTTTCAAGAGCACTCCCGAATATACTCGATCCTGATTACTGCGCAATCTCAGAGCTCGCACGAGAATACTCGGTTTGATATTTCTTCTGTCAGAGCATACTCAATTATATTCTTTTCTGTCAAACAGCATTACTACATTATCTATTGGTCAATATTTGGGCTTCTTCCTTATCTGTTAAGCCATCTATTGGTCAATGAAACTCATTTTTAAACAAATTTAAGAAAGAAATTATTTAATAAGGAAATTTTAAAATATATTTTTGATGAATAAATACGGGTTTTGTATTTCATTCAAGTTTTATTTATTTTTTAGAATATAAAACATTTTATTATCTGAAAATTAGGAAAATATTAAGCAAGTAAAAAAACTCGCTCTGGCATATTCGCTAGTATTTGAAAAAATGTGCTACTGAAAAGGTTAATGCCTGCTTTTAGGGATTTTTAAATCTGTCTTTTCGGCTCCTTATTAGTTATCTTTTTATTATTAATAATTTTTATATAAAAATACTGTATAGTTATAATATTATATTTTATAAGTAATAATATACTTTATAATATTATATACATTATATTATATAATGTTCTGTATTACAGTCTGGATGTTTAACTTCATAATTATTATCATTACAAAATGTGTAACATTTTGTTTATCCTACTTATTAAATTTGTGGAATTTGTATAAGTTAATATTAATATTTTTACATATTATGATATCTATAAGTCCTTTATCCCTTGTCCTAGACTTATGGATCAGTTCCATGTATCAACTAGATGTTCTTTAATTATACATACAAAACGATTACATTCCAGAAACAAAGCTTGTCTGTATTTTTACAAAGCTCAACTTAGTTGGTTTGTTGGTCATTAGGTTGTGTTGTACTCTTTGTTCCTCTTTAAATGCACAAAATATTAGAAAATTTTTATTTCGTAGTTTGTAGTGATTTAAAATCCCTTCGTGTGTAATTTTTCATACAAAACTTACCTCATGCCACCAACTCTATGAATATAAAAGGTTCAATATAATTTTTTTTAATTCAAACTTTTATTTCTTTGGTTATTTTCTTTCTTTTTGTCAGTTGAACCATGAAGAAATGAAAAGTATTGTTTACTAACATAACTAAAGCTTTTTGATTAAGACAATATGGCTTTTGTTTGTTTCATATGTGTTTAGTTATTGTTTAAATATAAAACAAAATAATATTAACATAGCTTAATAATAACCAACGTTACAAGATAACCATTATTAAGGTTCATATTTCAACAAGAGTTGATACAAGAGTTTTTGGATATAGTTTAAATAGCTATTCGAAGTGTAGGGTCTTAAAGTAATAACTATGCTAATGGCTTATTATATTTATTATGTTGCATTGGGTTTAGTTATTATTTTAATTTCTAATTTAGTAGTTTATTCTGTAGTTTTAGTATGGTATCCAATATTTTGGGAAATTAGTATTATCATAATTTTCTTCTTTGTCTTCTCCAAAAAGGAAAATCAACATAACCAAATTTCTGAAACAATATTTTTTTATGAAGAAAATTTCAAAAAATTGTAGTTTTAGATACTTTGTTGTATAAAATTTGTGATCTGCGGACCACAGAATCTGTGATATATTATTCAATTACTGATATATTTACCCCATCTATGTAAAACTACATCACTCTAAATATTAAATACTTTATATAAACTCTTAATAACATATAAATGTATTTTTATATATGTGTACTCAGTTTAAAATAGTATAAAATAGTTTTCTAGATTTTAAATCATTTAATATTATTTAAGTCTTATCCCGAAAAAATTAATGAAAATGTTTGATAAAAAAGTAACTTGTTAAATACTCATGCATAACAAACTTAAGGAATACTCATGTGTAGTATCAAACATTTTCACTTGCTGTCATGCCTCTGTTCTCATCCTTGTTTTTCCACTCATTCTTCTACTCATTACTATAATTATTATTCAATTGTTTTACTTTAATATAAAACTGGTTGGTTAGTGAAGATTCTTCAATTGTTAAGTTTTCAAATGATAATATTTATCATTTTATCTGTTGTTTATTTTTATAAACATATATATCTTTTGTTTAAAAAATTACAAAATTATACTCTTACACTTAAGTAATCATAATTTATGAACTTATATTACTTTAGTTGTATTCACTGTAAAATGAAAATTTTAAAAAAATATATAATTATTTTTTTATATCTGTATGCCAAAAGTATCTTATCTTCATTCCAGTTTTTCTTTTTGTGTGTAATGAGATGTTCTTCATCAATCCTTCCCTGGGCTCTCAATCCTAAAACTTTCATGTATTTTCTCTTTCATTAATCTTTTTTTCCTTACCTGAAGAATTAATATAGATTTTGTCTCGAAAGCCTATTTACAAAAGCATTAAATTTAGCTTTGTTTTATCTTCTATTGGGGTATTGAGAAAAAACTGAATAGGTTAGTAAATGACAAAATGGAAATACAGAGTAGTAATTATTATTATTTTTTTAATGGTTCAATAATGAAGGAAGTATATGTAAGAGTTTTTTTACAGCCAAACTGATGACTTCCAATAAGTGTTTGGTTTAACCTTACTTTGGTCATCTCATACCATTTAAAACCTTCCCGTTCTATTTCAGCATGATTTGTCACAATATTATTTTGTGTAAGTACCTATCATTTAGTAGCAGTTGTTTTGTTGGAGGTTTTTTCACAAATTTTGAAAGGATATACTTGCCTTTTATTTTGGCTATATGATATGTCTATTTCAATGTCCTACAGTTACATTCATATAAAATACATAGGTTTCTAGGAATCAACATTACAAAAGATAAAATCTAAATTATGCAATAAATTACTTAATACAATTTGTCTCAATTAAATTAATTCAAGGTTAAGTAAGGTTCCAAAAACATACTTGCGTTTATAGTTTAAAGTTGATATTTAACATAGATGCATTGGTTAGCAGGTAAGTCAGCTTTTATAATCGTTCCATTTTACTAAACTTATTAATTTCTGTCACAGGTGTAAGCTGCTGGACAAATTGCCTCTTTTGTTTACCAAATTTTTAAACTTTCCACAGAGATTTCTAATAAAAACCTGAACACAAATTGTTCAAATTCTGTTGAACTCTTCCTTTTAAATGGAGAAAATTTCCTAACTCTTTTTTTTTAATTTTTAGTTTTGGTTCTTGAAGGAAAGATTTCTAGAAATCAATTGACATTGAAGGCAATAGAATTTGTCCCAAGAGCTGCTACGGTGTTTTGTAAACAGAATGATTCCATAAGTTTACCTGCTTCCTGGTCATTGCATCTTATATTTCTATTATATATCAACCTAACATCACAACAGCAAAAGATTGTATACCATTTGTAACCTATACTGTCACATTTATTAGTTTGGAACCTTTACCATTATTTTAATTCAATGTGTTTGGCAAAGTCTTTACAGGTGAATTTAAATTTCAATTCCACTGAAAATATTCTTGAGGGCAGTCAGTTATCGATTTACATGTGCGTGATTCATTTAGTAGTGGACAAGGATGCCCGCCTCGTCTCGGACGCTTCATCACTTTTCTATACCTCTGAGATTCTTTAGTGCTGCAAGAGTTGCTGCAGTCTGACCAGGAACTCCATTGCGACACTTGGCAGTTGACTGGGTGACGCTCTAAACAAAAAAACAACATTCACTTTAATTCAAATATTGGCACTGATAGTCAGGCTATAATTTTTCATTGATTTTTAAATTTACAACTATTAAGATTCATTATTTGGTCGGCATTAGTAAATTTCTGGAAAGAGAAAATTTTGTGAAGAAATAATTGTACAAAATTTTTATCCCAATTCTTACTAGCAATTATTTCCTTTGAGAATAATGTCCATGCTCTCTTACATTATCAATTACTAGATTAGATATATTTATTGATATTTTACATTACATCAAAATCATTGACTTTTTTAAGATAATAGTGTGTTAATATGTCTTACATTCTTAATTAAGTGATAAGCCGGTTGAATTTTGAGTCAAAAGTTTATATATTTAGTGCAATGTTTCGGCAACTAATTTATAGCCTTATCTCATGTTCGGCACATGACGAGTTAGCAGAGTCATAGCTCAAAGAAACGTTTGGTAAGGTGAAGGGGTTTTAAGTTTTGCTTCCACACATTACTCATTTGAAGTCTAATTATAAGGACTTTTTTTGCACTACAGGCTTGATAAAGGCACGCAATTAGCTGCCAAAACATTGCACTAAATGAACTTTTGACTTGGTATTCAACCTGCTTATCATTTATTTAATAATTATCTTGAGTGGTCAAATAAACATGAATGTCTTACATTCTGTTTTATCAAATTACTATATAAATCTGTTGAGTTCTTAAGGTCCTTCCTTTTCTAGCATTGTCATATCACTTGAAGTTTGATGCATTTTAAAGAACTTTCATCAGTCAAAGCTGTCAGAAATGTAGAATATTATAATAATTTCAATGAGGCAAACTAAACCATTTTAGTGTATGGATTCGAATACTGTTTCCAGAGTTATGATTGATGGATGTTATCTGAATCGTAGAAATATAATAACGCTAAAACCAAGGGCAACTCCAGGATAAACTTTCGGAGGGAGGGGCATAGTGGCAGAAAACAGTGGGTTTAAGGTTGGAAACTTTCAAAAAAAAAAAAAAGGCCTGGAAATGACATTTTAAGCTAATCCTGTACTTAAAATCACAGGAAAGTTGGTATTTTTTTCATCAAAATATTAACTTTCTTTCGTTTCATCAACCGGCTCTGTCTGACGAGGGCAACACGGGGTATACACAGACTGTTAGCGTAGTTGAGCCAGTACAGAACTAGTGCGCGACTTGTAAAATGCCAGCGTTGTTTATGCTGGGGGACTACCAATGTTATCATATGAATTTCTACAAATAACATTACATAATTGTAAAAACAATATATATTGCTTTAAAATAGAAGTCAAGCGAAAAATACATTCTTATAAGTAAACTGATATAAATTTAAATGTGTTCAGAATATGAAAACAAATTTTTTTTTAAATATTACCCAAATTCTGGGGGAGAACAATTGCCCCTACTGCCCCTCCCCTGGAGTCACCCTTAGAATGACAGTAGCATATGGTTATTAACAGATTTATTTACAGCCTACCAGAAACAGATTATTATTACAAATTCTAGATAGATAGAAACATTAAACAAATTATTATTACACCTATCCTTATATGGTAAATAAAAATAGTAAACACACTTTTAAATGTACTCCAAAATTTATTTTAGAAATATTAATCTTTCAATGTTAAAGCGATTTAAAATAAAGACTGTATCTGAATATATTTAAGAACAGGTTCATTTTATATCAAACAAGGAATTACTTACTCAGGCCTCTTCTTCGGCTAATGAACTTTCTAACTGGAATAGAAAGAAGGCCATCTTTTCCTAGAGGAAGTAAAACATCATTACTGATTTGGACTTTATCCTCAGGATGAATGTTGTTTGATACTGAAGAATTTGTTTGCATCTGATAAAGCTTTTCCTTAAAAGTAAAAATTAATAGTTTTATAACAGTGTATTTTCAAAGATCTTTAGATTAAGTGTTACTATTGGGTATTCTATTTACACATACTCATACCAATATTACACCAAGCCCTTAACTTTCCATTCAGTTACTTCTTTCATTCATCTCTTAAAAAGTTTGACTATCTGAAACAGTTTTTTCTCAAGGTATTTTCATAAATTAGTTTCAGTAATATTAAGTTATGATATAATTATACATCTGTGCAAAGTTAAACCTCTTCTATGTCATATGTTTTGGAAGTGGGACATTAAAATTCACCACATTCTTATCTTTTTGACAAAAAGGAATTATTCTTGAAGAATCAGGTATTTTAGTGTTTTCCTTTTTTTTATTTACAGTAAAACCTCTCGTATCCAGACGTAATATGAAAATAAAGTAAGCGTCTTTATTCCATAAGGTGACTTGCCATCGGGCCAAATTTTGTTGATAAATCATATCATTAGTCAATTGTATACCTTGTAAAAATGGAATGTTGCTATGTTTGGAAGCTCTTGAAGTTCCGGGTAGTAAAATGAGTTTGCAGGATGACGGGGAAACTGCGATGTTATGTGCTGGATTTTATGAAACGGATCACTTAACCAATTAGGTGCTGTGAATGTAAATCCATCATCTGTGCCAGCATCCATAGGTCCAACCTTAACATCATAAGATTTTTAATAAATTCGGGTTTAAATGTTATAGAAAAATCTCTTGCTTAAAGTGTTGTTTTATAAATCTGAAGTATGTATTGCAATCTTAACTAATAATATTCAAGTATTTATCTTGTTTTATGGTTGTACATCTAGTCAAAATAATAGAAAATTTACAATATGGCATTAAGATGAACTGGCTGACAGGTAAAATTTTCAATTGAAGAATTTATTCAATACAGGTTTTAATAGAATCTAGTTATTAATGAAAGAATATAAATAATAGAAAACCTTTTTTAAATGTTGAAAAATTTACTTATTACAATTATTTAACAAATAATTTCAATTAATAACAATTATTGAAACCTGTTATTAAACATTTTCAGATGTGTTTAGCAAAATTTTTATTTCAAAAGTTGTAATAAAATAATGTAACTCGTTATCATTATATTCAATTAATTGTAGTAAAACTTTGTTGATACAAATTAACATATTTATTAACTGATAAAAGAATATTGATCAAGCAATACTACATAAACAAGTATTATAACAAAAAAATTTTAAAGTCAATTCCTACTAAGTACAACAGTTTTATTTTAGTTACTTTATATTTTATAATTACAATTAATATAGATATGTATATACATAGGCCTATAACAGAATCACAATAGTGACAAAATAGAAAGTGGATTTGCAGTTTTCAATTTCTCTCTCTATACAGTATATGCTTCTGGACTTATTTTTGTTCTTTACTATTTATTCCCTTTCTTTTTTTAGTTTCTAATTTATGAATCTGATAGTGGTCTATAATTTCTCATTCTATCCATCTCTTAATTATTCAAGGAAATTTTTTCTTATAATTTCATATACATCTTCAAGTAATTGATTTCTAGATATGGAAAAGTTGGTACAGCTGGATTTCAAACATGTAGTTACTCATTTCAAATCCGACCGGGACAATAACTTTTGAAAAATTTAATTAATAAATAAGTATTTGAAAAAACTATTAATATCAATTCTCATCCACTACAAGTTAAAAAAAAGTCTATTTGAACTTGATTAGATGAATAAAAATGTATTTTATTAACAATTGAATATTTGTACAATATATATATATATATATATATATATATATATATATATATATATATATATATATATATATATATATATTATATTACAGTATTATTATTATTATTTAATAATATATATATTTTATCTTTATTATATATATAAAGTAATATAACCTATTCAGTTATAACAACCTACAACATGAAATCAACTGATGTTTAAAATCATAGGTTACCACTTATTTAACTAAAATATTTGTATACAGCACATATATCCAAAATGTGTTAGAGCGTGGAGATTTTATTATGACATCAAGTCTTAAGATTTTCCCCCTGTACAATTTTTCTGTTCAGGCGTGCTAAAAAGGTATCTATAAGAAAATAGCTAAAAAAGTTATTTAATACATGGTTATGCTTAAAAACCTAATATCTATTTTCAATCTCTTGAATTGAAACAAAAATATATAATGTGTCAGTTGATAAAATAGTGTTTTAGTTACACTTTTAAAAAATATTTTAACTTGCCTATAGTAGCACTTACTTTGCTTCTTGAGGACGGCCGTTTCGGGAGATGTGTCCCTTTGTCAACTCAGACCGTAACTGATCTCAAGGTTTACGTAGGTTAGTGTGGGGGTGGGATATTTTGGTGTTGTGGGTGTATTTTGTGTGTATTAGGAGTTATGATGTCAAAAAGTGCGTGTGAGTTGTAATGTAATTGTGTATTGAGTATGTGTGTAGGGTGTGTTTTAGACACTGTATGTTGAGAGAGATGTGAAGGGAAAGTTTTGTTACCTTGAGATGTACGTTACAGTATCGATGGATGGTTGATGCTCGGCTTGCAATATTAACATTTGTTGATTCCATCTTCGCGTGAGCTACTAGTAATCACTTACACTTTTAATATTGCAAGCCGAGCATCAAAAAGTCATCGATACCGTAACGTACATCTCAAGGTAACAAAACTTTTCTTCACATCTCTTTCAACATACAGTGTCTA
>JBAIZL010000113.1:72500-88490 GCA_036971475.1 Prosapia bicincta | reverse complement strand
AACGAAGCACTAGTCACACAGGAAAATCGAAGCACTAGTAACACAGGAGTAACGAAGCACTAGTCACACAGGAAAATCGAAGCACTAGTAACACAGGAGTAACGAAGCACTAGTCACACAGGAGTATCGAAGCACTACTCACACAGGAAAATCGAAGCACTAGTAACACAGGAGTAACGAAGCACTAGTCACACAGGAAAATCGAAGCACTAGTAACACAGGAGTATCGAAGCACTAGTAACACAAGAGTAACGAAGCACTAGTCACACAGGAGTATCGAAGCACTACTCACACAGGAAAATCGAAGCACTAGTAACACAGGAGTAACGAAGCACTAGAAACACAGGAAAATCGAAGCACTTGTAACACAGGAGTATCGAAGCACTAGTCACACAGGAGTATCGAAGCACTAGTCACACAGGAGTATCGAAGCACTAGTCACACAGGAGTATCGAAGCACTACTCACACAGCAAAATCGAAGCACTAGTAACACAGGAGTAACGAAGCACTAGTAACACAGGAGTATCGAAGCACTAGTCACACAGGAGTATCGAAGCACTAGTCACACAGGCGTATCGAAGCACTAGTCACACAGGAGTATCGAAGCACTAGTCACCTTGAGTAACGGAAGCTCAGCATCCCTCAATATGAATCCCTTAAAAAGAACTTGTTTTTGGCAACTATGTGGCCACTATCAGTAACCAATCTAAATGTGTAAATAGTGAGCGTGGATTGATAACATGGCTCAATATAAAACGGAAATGAGCAAGAGCACGTCTCACCATTTTGTCTAAGATTAGGTTCTGATATTTGATTCATATCAAAGAGATGAAGTTTTTTGTTTTGTTTAGTATGTGTTCAATGTACTATAATTTTTTCAATTTCTTCTACTAGTTCACAATTTTCTTAAATATATCTTTGTCCAAGTCCTCTTTCGTGAATAAATTACTTTTTATTCGTCCGCTCAAGGTAAAATACATTTGTTTAAACTTGAAGTGAATTTTGTCTTAAAATCAGTAATAACATATGATTTCATAAAACAACTCATTTCATGTTATAGGTTATGGGGTGGAACAACGGTTTTAACGCATAGGTTATGTTGCTTTATTTAAATTAATTGTAATTATATAATGAAAAGTAGCTAAAAAAAAGTTTTTTCATATTGACCAAAGTACGGATTGACTTTAAAAAGTGTTTCTTTATATTTCTAGTTGTCAACATAAAAACACAAAATGCAGTCAAGAAATAGTATAAAACACTATTACAAGTAAAGCAAAAGGGGCTCCTAAAACTGCAGTCAATATTTTACCACTCACAACTCATGACTGACGCCACTCATGGTGATACGTGATTGTTAGAATGAGAGAATTGAGGACCTTTGTTGTTTAAGAAATATTGCAAATTTGTTTTACCCAGAAAAATTATGGAAAATTAAAAAAGGGACGAGAGTCAGTCCTCCAGTTCAGTGTTGACACGTCCAGCCATGTGGAATCCCTTCCTTAGATCCAGCCCAATTATCAAAAGCCCTGCTCCCACAATCCTACCAGCTGCCGAAGTCGCTCCATAACCAAAGGGGCAACTGTCTGACTCATTACTTTTATTACCTACACCTAAGAGAAAGTAGCTACCTAGTTACTACAATGTACACCAATTATACGTTAGTTATATTGGTACAATCAATCTTGGTACATCAATCAATTAATCGTTACAATTGTACGGTAGATGTATTGGTACAATCAATCTTGATACATCAACCAATTAATCGTTACAATTGTACGGTAGATGTATTGGTACAATCAATCTTGGTACATCAATCAATTATTCGTTACAATTGTAAGGTAGTTGTATTGGTACAATCAATCTTGGTACATCAATCAATTATTCGGTACAATTGTACGGTAGTTGTATTGGTACAATCAATCTTGGTACATTAATCAATTATTCGGTCCAATTGTACATTAGTTGTATTGGTACAATCAATCTTGGTACATCAATCAATTATTCGGTACAATTGTACGTTAGTTGTATTGGTACAATCAATCTTGGTACATCAATCATTTATTGGGTACAATTGTACGTTAGTTGTATTGGTACAATCAATCTTGGTATATCAATCAATTATTCGGTACAATGGTACGTTAGTTGTATTGGTACAATCAATCTTGGTACATCAATCAATTATTCGGTACAATTGTACGTTAGTTGTATTGGTACAATCAATCTTGGTACATCAATCAATTATTGGGTACAATTGTACATTAGTTGTATTGGTACAATCAATCTTGGTACATCAATCAATTATTGGGTACAATTGTACGTTAGTTGTATTGGTACAATCAATCTTGGTACATCAATCATTTATTGGGTACAATGTACGTTAGTTGTATTGGTACAATCAATCTTGGTATATCAATCAATTATTCGGTACAATGGTACGTTAGTTGTATTGGTACAATCAATCTTGGTACATCAATCAATTATTCGGTACAATTGTACGTTAGTTGTATTGGTACAATCAATCTTGGTACATCAATCAATTATTGGGTACAATTGTACATTAGTTGTATTGGTACAATCAATCTTGGTACATCAATCAATTATTCGGTACAATTGTACGTTAGTTGTATTGGTACAATCAATCTTGGTATATCAATCAATTATTCGGTACAATTGTACGTTAGTTGTATTGGTACAATCAATCTTGGTACATCAATCAATTATTGGGTACAATTGTACGTTAGTTGTATTGGTGCAATCAATCTTGGTACATCAATCAATTATTCGGTACAATTGTACGTTAGTTGTATTGGTACAATCAATCTTGGTACATCAATCAATTATTCGGTGCAATTGTACGTTAGTTGTATTGGTACAATCAATCTTGGTACATCAATCATTTATTGGGTACAATTGTACGTTAGTTGTATTGGTACAATCAATCTTGGTACATCAATCAATTATTCGGTACAATGGTACGTTAGTTGTATTGGTACAATCAATCTTGGTACATCAATCAATTATTCGGTACAATTGTACGTTAGTTGTATTGGTACAATCAATCTTGGTACATCAATCAATTATTCGGTACAATTGTACGTTAGTTGTATTGGTACAATCAATCTTGGTACATTAATCAATTATTCGGTACAATGGTACGTTAGTTGTATTGGTACAATCAATCTTGGTACATCAATCAATTATTGGGTACAATTGTACGTTAGTTGTATTGGTACAATCAATCTTGGTACATCAATCATTTATTGGGTACAATTGTACGTTAGTTGTATTGGTACAATCAATCTTGGTATATCAATCAATTATTCGGTACAATGGTACGTTAGTTGTATTGGTACAATCAATCTTGGTACATCAATCAATTATTCGGTACAATTGTACGTTAGTTGTATTGGTACAATCAATCTTGGTACATCAATCAATTATTGGGTACAATTGTACATTAGTTGTATTGGTACAATCAATCTTGGTACATCAATCAATTATTCGGTACAATTGTACGTTAGTTGTATTGGTACAATCAATCTTGGTATATCAATCAATTATTCTGTACAATTGTACGTTAGTTGTATTGGTACAATCAATCTTGGTACATCAATCAATTATTGGGTACAATTGTACGTTAGTTGTATTGGTGCAATCAATCTTGGTACATCAATCAATTATTCGGTACAATTGTACGTTAGTTGTATTGGTACAATCAATCTTGGTACATCAATCAATTATTCGGTGCAATTGTACGTTAGTTGCATTGGTACAATCAATCTTGGTACATCAATCAATTATTCGGTACAATGGTACGTTAGTTGTATTGGTACAATCAATCTTGGTACATCAATCAATTATTCGGTACAATGGTACGTTAGTTGTATTGGTACAATCAATCTTGGTACATCAATCAATTATTCGGTACAATTGTACGTTAGTTGTATTGGTGCAATCAATCTTGGTACATTAATCAATTATTCGGTACAATGGTACGTTAGTTGTATTGGTACAATCAATCTTGGTACATCAATCAATTATTGGGTACAATTGTACGTTAGTTGTATTGGTACAATCAATCTTGGTACATCAATCAATTATTCGGTACAATGGTACGTTAGTTGTATTGGTACAATCAATCTTGGTACATCAATCAATTATTGGGTACAATTGTACGGTAGATGTATTGGTACAATCAATCTTGATACATCAAAGAATTAATCGTTACAATTGTACGGTAGATGTATTGGTACAATCAATCTTGGTACATCAATCAATTATTCGTTACAATTGTAAGGTAGTTGTATTGGTACAATCAATCTTGGTACATCAATCAATTATTCGGTACAATTGTACGGTAGTTGTATTGGTACAATCAATCTTGGTACATTAATCAATTATTCGGTCCAATTGTACATTAGTTGTATTGGTACAATCAATCTTGGTACATCAATCAATTATTCGGTACAATTGTACGTTAGTTGTATTGGTACAATCAATCTTGGTACATCAATCATTTATTGGGTACAATTGTACGTTAGTTGTATTGGTACAATCAATCTTGGTATATCAATCAATTATTCGGTACAATGGTACGTTAGTTGTATTGGTACAATCAATCTTGGTACATCAATCAATTATTCGGTACAATTGTACGTTAGTTGTATTGGTACAATCAATCTTGGTACATCAATCAATTATTGGGTACAATTGTACATTAGTTGTATTGGTACAATCAATCTTGGTACATCAATCAATTATTCGGTACAATTGTACGTTAGTTGTATTGGTACAATCAATCTTGGTATATCAATCAATTTTTCGGTACAATTGTACGTTAGTTGTATTGGTACAATCAATCTTGGTACATCAATCAATTATTGGGTACAATTGTACGTTAGTTGTATTGGTGCAATCAATCTTGGTACATCAATCAATTATTCGGTACAATTGTACGTTAGTTGTATTGGTACAATCAATCTTGGTACATCAATCAATTATTCGGTGCAATTGTACGTTAGTTGCATTGGTACAATCAATCTTGGTACATCAATCAATTATTCGGTACAATGGTACGTTAGTTGTATTGGTACAATCAATCTTGGTACATCAATCAATTATTCGGTACAATGGTACGTTAGTTGTATTGGTACAATCAATCTTGGTACATCAATCAATTATTCGGTACAATTGTACGTTAGTTGTATTGGTACAATCAATCTTGGTACATTAATCAATTATTCGGTACAATGGTACGTTAGTTGTATTGGTACAATCAATCTTGGTACATCAATCAATTATTGGGTACAATTGTACGTTAGTTGTATTGGTACAATCAATCTTGGTACATCAATCAATTATTCGGTACAATGGTACGTTAGTTGTATTGGTACAATCAATCTTGGTACATCAATCAATTATTGGGTACAATTGTACGTTAGTTGTATTGGTGCAATCAATCTTGGTACATCAATCAATTATTCGGTACAATTGTACGTTAGTTGTATTGGTACAATCAATCTTGGTACATCAATCAATTATTCGGTACAATGGTACGTTAGTTGCATTGGTACAATCAATCTTGGTACATCAATCAATTATTCGGTACAATGGTACGTTAGTTGTATTGGTACAATCAATCTTGGTACATCAATCAATTATTGGGTACAATTGTACGTTAGTTGCATTGGTACAATCAATCTTGGTACATCAATCAATTATTCGGTACAATGGTACGTTAGTTGTATTGGTACAATCAATCTTGGTACATCAATCAATTATTCGGTACAATGGTACGTTAGTTGTATTGGTACAATCAATCTTTGTACATCAATCAATTATTCGGTACAATTGTACGTTAGTTGTATTGGTACAATCAATCTTGGTACATCAATCAATTATTCGGTACAATTGTACGTTAGTTGTATTGGTACAATCAATCTTGGTACATTAATCAATTATTCGGTACAATGGTACGTTAGTTGTATTGGTACAATCAATCTTGGTACATCAATCAATTATTCGGTACAACTGATTGTACCAAATATTGTCGTTGTTATTCGGATTTATTTTTGTGTTATTTTATCCATTTTTAATCTTAAAAATCTTTTTAACCATTTTATTTTTAAAATCAAACATTCAAACTAAACAAATATTATACTAAAATCATAGTTATAGGCTTATCACATTTTCAAGATAATTAAAATTATAATTTGTTATCTAAATAAATTTTATACAAATTAAACTCTAATAACAGATCAAGATATCATTTTAAAGACAACGATTTTATTTTCAGAAAATGTTTCATTCCAGATGTATACCCAAAGGGAAAAGTATTAGGGTTTGTTTGGGAATAGACGGACCACAGGTCCGTCCGAGGGCGGGTCTTAAGGGATGTGCCAACCCTATTCCCTAGAGTAATCCGATATTAAATGAAAGCACGGAATACATATTCGTGACGCATGGTTACCAATTTCAATGTGGAAGCAATCCGGCTTTGGAAGGATTTGCGTTTCACTGCACGGAAAGTGCATTTCTATTCCATCAAGTGATACCCTTTTACGTACCAAGTGTAAAGCCTATGTAAGTGCCTCATGTAAACTCTCCATTCCTGAGGAAATCAAAGAGTCTTCATTCAAATCATTTTAACAAAACAAAACTACAGGTTCTAATAAAAAATGGCGGATTATCGATCAAAATATCATCTCAATAGATGTACTAACTGGGTTTCTCTCTCTCTCTCTCTTTCTTTCTTATACACGGAAGTATTAGTTAGAGATAATGAGAGAGAAAGAGATATAGAGAGACCTAATAGTACATGTATTGCTAAACACTTTGCTCAGGTCAGTTTCTCTTTGAGAAGGTATTGCCTTTAAACCTAAATGATCAAGGTTTCTTCTAGCAAAACTTCATTTCTTGCCTAACGCCTCCATTGAGCTCACCCTAGACCTTGCCCGATCCAACAAGTCAACACAGTGCACAGTACTCATCCCTCCGTTGAGCTCAACCTGATCTTTTCTGGATGCACATTACAAATGCTACCAGCAGCCATTCAAATGCAAAAAAATTATGCCTGACAATGTACTTGTTTAGTAATTTAAAAACTTTACCAACAAAATATATACTTAGTAATTCTTTTCTTGAAACGTTTTCATTTTTACCCCTAGAACAAAGATTTTATTACCCCTTACAACACTCTCCAAGTACATTAAAAAATTGTCTCATTTCTGGCGCAATATTGCTTTATTTCTCTCCATACAACATTTTAAAACATATTTTAATCTAGTGGATAACTTAATGTGATATTGGAGGAATAATTAAGAAATATTAAAATATTTTAAAAAACACAAAGCCCTAGAAAAACCGGCAATAAAATACGAAATTAGGTTTCTAAATAAACAAATTTTAAATAGCAAAATAACAAGGTAAAGATGAGGGGAAACGAAATTTCCCTAATCTGTGCATATAATGATTCTTTTGGTCCCGAACCTCCCGCTCTATATGTTAACATTGAAACTAGCTAAAAGCTATAATTCTGAATGCTACCATAGCGACAATGCAGCTGATATTTTGCCGCCGGGAAATGAATGTAATATGTCAGCTGTCAGTTACGTGGACGAATGTCAGCTGATGAAAACAAAAACATCTACATCGGTTCTGCACGAGGCAATACAAATATGTCAAGTTGATTGCACAGAGGCGGCGTTGACGTCACAAAAACAAACGTGACATAGCTAAACCTTAACAAAACTTGGAAATAAAATCATACAAATAACACGAAAAACGTGTTTCTCTCTCAAGAAACGTCATCATCGCACAGTGAAATGGTGTGATGAAATATCTGGGTCCGAAAAAATCAAGAAGCTCATCGTAGCAGGCAATTACTACAGTTGAAGAAAAACAAAAGTTATAGATCCAACTAGAGTGGTCCGATTTTCCTACAACCGTATTCACCGAGGTGTCCAGGGATTAATGAAACTAAAACAGGAGTTCCCGGTTACTCGGGCTTTTCGGTTCTTGTTTCTTAGTTCTTATATTTTATGTATCAATAATTTGTTTAAAATATCATTTTAAAGGTTAGGAGACGAAGAAAGAGAGAAAGAGAGAAAGAAAGAAAGAATAGAGCTAACTGTATGAACTTTGGGGAATTCAAGGAAGGCAACGTGAAGGGCGCCTCGCTTTCACCGCCCATCCTCATCAGAAATATCGAACCAAAACTTAAAAAACAGAAACAATAATTTCAAGTTAAATATTTTTAAAATATTTATGATATTATTTTGAAAATCTATAGAAATGTCAACAAGTCAAACATAAGTCTCAATAGCCAAGACTTGACCATGAGTTTATTGAAAAGTTCAGAAAGCAGGACTACGCCAGAATAGTCGCAAGAAACACAGTTATTCGAGAGAGTCAAATAACAATAAACTATAAACGTATATCAGTGTATAATTATATACAAGAAACGCACAAAATATCTGTGGGAACTAATAATAGAACTCAACTAGTACTTACAAAAATTAGCATAAACTATTATATATAAAGATGTATAAATATGGGCAATATACATATAAATATGGATATATATATATATATATATATATATATATATATATATATATATCGCAATATGTATTCTTGTGTATTAATAAAGAACTGAGTCAAAATACAAATACAAGAATTATAAATGAATTTACAATTCAAAGCTTTTCGTTGGCTAACAGTACCAACATATATTCCTGATGATGTTGGTACTGTTAGCCAACGAAAAGCTTTGAATTGTAAATTCATTTATAATTCTTGTATTTGTATTTTGACTTAGTTCTTTATATATATATATATATATATATATATATATATATATATATATATATATATTCAAATAAACATAAACAATATATAATGTGAAGAATGTAATTAACCATTTTTTTAATACTTTAAACGGTTTTTCATTTTAAATAATTATCTAATTGTTATAGTTATTATGTGGCATATTACAACAAGGGTCTATTGCCTGCTTCAAAGGACTATTTTATTCATTTCAACAAGAATCTATTGTCTGTTGAACATGCCCGGAGGGCAGAACGTCCGGAGGCTATGTATGTGACCCGTGGTCTAAATCACATGACAGAAAGTAATTCGTGTGTCTTGCGATTTAAAGGAGCTGGCTGCTCTGGTTCATTGCGACTCAACACCAAGAATTGTGGGGGACTACCTTTTTTACTACTTTTTTGAACCTCTGCCCCCCACGAATCAAACTTTAAACTCGTGACTCGGTGGGGGGCTTGGTGTCACGACTCGTGGTACCAGTATGTAAGAGTCTTTCGACCTTGTTGTAAGGCGTAGACGGGTCACCGCAACTGGGACGAGACAAACTCCAACCAGTGATATCGGTTTGCCCGCATTTCCAGAACTACTGTAAATAGAACCTTCTAAACGGCCAGGTTTCCTTACCTGTATAGCCCGTCTGATTAGTTTAGTCCAGGTAGTGCAATCGGGCCTTTGTCCACTCCCGGGTGCCCTTACCTAAGGCCTAACCCTAGTCTAGGGACTTGATTCTAGGAGGGTATATTCCACCCCGTTAGACTTAGCGAGCCTTAATCACATGAAAACAAATTTCTACTTTGTTCATATATTCGAGAAAGCACAAGTTGAATCAGGGCTTTAAAAGAAACACTGACTCAGCAAACCATTTTGCCAGAGACATTTCGCTTAATATAACTGAAAGTAACGCAATTTAGATTTCACAACAGAGTGTTTTGAATTCACCCTTAGTTCGGCGAAAGCGCTGGTTTATCTTGATAATTTGCCGTCTTGTTAATTTACTCACTCAAGTTGGGACGTCAAATTTAAATTGCCGCTCTAAAACTTATCCTTTAAAGTCTAACATACTTTTGGAGATGTGAATAAAACGATGTATTTTAACAAACATCAAAAACAGATGTTACAATTTGATTGGTAATTTATCTTTTCCTTTAATATGTTCAATAGTTTACTAAGATTACATTAAAGCAGTTTTTCAATTCCAGTCTGTAAATGACAGACTGAAAAGAACGACAATCCGTTTACTGGCAAAGAGATATCTCTTTATCCCACTTTTAAATTCCTACTATTAGTTCACACTCTTTCTATACATCATGTTCAAATTTTCAATCGTTAATAAAATACTTTTTATTCATCCACTCAAGTTCTAATATTTTTTTTTTTTGAAGTGTAGGGAATAAAACTTGACGATTTTAAAGTATGCACTATATTTATTTCGTCCCATTTGGCTTAAAATAAGTGCTAACAAATAATTTCATTAAACATCAGATTTTATGTTATAGGTTATGTGGTAGAACAGATGTTGTGACACATAGGTTATGTTATTGTACTTATAACTATCTGATGTGCTAAACAAAAATTGTCTATGTTGACCTGAGTAGGAATCTACTTTTAAAAACATTTGGTTTGTATTACTTGTTTGAAATAACGGGATAAAGTAACGGGTGCAAGCAATATCTACTAAAGTAGGAATGCCTCCCACAGAATAATTCTGTAAACCCTACTCGCCTAACCACCAGTCCATCTCTCTCCTCCAACTAAATAACCACGTGCTAAATATAAACATGTTACGTCATGTAAACAGGTAGACTAAGGGATTTCCTTCTCTTGTTAGCCTCACTATTCACTACCTTTCATAGAACACTTGGATAATGTCATTAAGATCTCTAGACATTAGAGAAGCCGAATTGTTACTCTAAAGTTGAGATGTGGAAATTCTTGTATTCATGTATACTGATAGCTAGGGGATCAGATAAGGCCATCCTGGAATGGATACGGGCCTAGTTATGAGAACCCAGGCTAGACAAACAAAAAGAGAAAATATATCGGAAATAATACATGGTCGTTCGAAGAGCTCTTTCTGTTACAGTAAGTTCCTTGGTATCCCAGATACCTCAAGCGTCCTTGCTCTGGATTGACATTTGTTACATGAGTGTTGGAGCTACTGGGCTTCGGATTGTTTGGTGAACGTAGGATTTTAGGCAATCTATATTCTGCTCCTAATTTCGATATTTCTTTTCACAATTTTATTAATGTTTTTCTTTTACACACTGTCATCAAAATCATCTCTCAAAGACTAGCGGGCAGGTTGCAGTCATTCCTGTCTAAATCAGACTACCTTAGGTAAGTCCAAAGACCCGATTACACAATCTAGATTGAACCAAACAGAAATAAAATATTGAGGCTAAGAAAACCTAGTCCGTACGTAACGTTCTACTGGGTTAGTTCTGAAAGAGCGGGCTAAAAACTGTACTCATCTCTTCCCAGAGGCGTGATCGAGGACCAATCTAGGCCTTACAGTAAAGCCCTTCACCCACTACATATTAGTACTATTAGACACCCCCAGTCTCACTGACACCAGTCACCTGTATGAGAGCCCGATGGTTTAGGGTTGAACTCATGAGGTCAATACCTTTGAAAATGCAACAGAGATTACAATCAAAAGGGTTGTTTGTACGTTGCTATAACAGATATTGCTCAATACATTCTGGTATATGTAGGTCCTACGTCTCCTAGATCTGAAGGGTTGTTTGTACGTTGCTATAACAGATATTGCTCAATACATTCTGGTATATATAGGTCCTACGTCTCCTAGATCTGAAGGGTTGTTAGTACGTTGCTATAACAGATATTGCTCAATACATTCTGGTATATATAGGTCCTACGTCTCCTAGATCTGAAGGGTTGTTTCTACGTTGCTATAACAGATAGTGCTCAATACATTCTGGTATATATAGGTCCTACGTCTCCTAGATCTGAAGGGTTGTTTGTACGTTGCTATAACAGATATTGCTCAATACAATCTGGTATATATAGGTCCTACGTCTCCTAGATCTGAAGGGTTGTTTGTACGTTGCTATAACAGATATTGCTCAATACATTCTGGTATATATAGGTCTTACGTCTCCTAGATCTAAAGGGTTGTTTGTACGTTGCTATTACAAATATTGCTCAATACATTCTGGTATATATAGGTCCTACGTCTCCTAGATCTGAAGGGTTGTTTGTACGTTGCTATAACAGATAGTGCTCAATACATTCTGGTATATATAGGTCCTACGTCTCCTAGATCTGAAGGGTTGTTTGTACGTTGCTATAACAGATATTGCTCAATACATTCTGGTATATATAGGTCCTACGTCTCCTAGATCTGAAGGGTTGTTTGTACGTTGCTATAACAGATAGTGCTCAATACATTCTGGTATATATAGGTCCTACGTCTCCTAGATCTGAAGGGTTGTTTGTACGTTGCTATAACAAATATTGCTCAATACATACTGGTATATATAGGTCCTACGTCTCCTAGATCTGAAGGGTTGTTTGTACGTTGATATAACAGATATTACTCAATACATTCTGGTATATGTAGGTCCTACGTCTCCTAGATCTGAAGGGTTGTTTGTACGTTGCTATAACAGATATTGCTCAATACATTCTGGTATATATAGGTCCTACGTCTCCTAGATCTGAAGGGTTGTTTGTACGTTGCTATAACAGATATTGCTCAATACATTCTGGTATATATAGGTCCTACGTCTCCTAGATCTGAAGGGTTGTTTGTACGTTGCTATAACAGATAGTGCTCAATACATTCTGGTATATATAGGTCCTACGTCTCCTAGATCTGAAGGGTTGTTTGTACGTTGCTATAACAAATATTGCTCAATACATTCTGGTATATGTAGGTCCTACGTCTCCTATATCTGAAGGGTTGCTTGTACGTTGCTATAACAAATATTGCTCAATACATTCTGGTATATATAGGTCCTACTTCTCCTAGATCAGAAGGGTTGTTTGTACGTTGCTATTACAAATATTGCTCAATACATACTGGTATATATAGGTCCTACGTCTCCTAGATCTGAAGGGTTGTTTGTACGTTGATATAACAGATATTGCTCAATACATACTGGTATATATAGGTACTACGTCCCCTAGATCTGAAGGGTTGTTTGTACGTTGCTATAACAAATATTGCTCAATACATACTGGTATATATAAGTCCTACGTCTCCTAGATCTGAAGGGTTGTTTGTACGTTGCTATAACAGATAGTGCTCAATACATTCTGGTATATATAGGTCCTACGTCTCCTAGATCTGAAGGGTTGTTTGTACGTTGCTATAACAAATATTGCTCAATACATTCTGGTATATGTAGGTCCTACGTCTCCTATATCTGAAGGGTTGTTTGTACGTTGCTATAACAAATATTGCTCAATACATTCTGGTATATATAGGTCCTACTTCTCCTAGATCAGAAGGGTTGTTTGTACGTTGCTATTACAAATATTGCTCAATACATACTGGTATATATAGGTCCTACGTCTCCTAGATCTGAAGGGTTGTTTGTACGTTGCTATAACAAATATTGCTCAATACATACTGGTATATATAGGTCCTACGTCTCCTAGATCTGAAGGGTTGTTTGTACGTTGATATAACAGATATTGCTCAATACATTCTGGTATATGTAGGTCCTACGTCTCCTAGATCTGAAGGGTTGTTTGTACGTTGCTATAACAGATATTGCTCAATACATTCTGGTATATATAGGTCCTACGTCTCCTAGATCTGAAGGATTGTTTGTACGTTGATATAACAGATATTGCTCAATACATTCTGGTATATATAGGTCCTACGTCTCCTAGATCTGAAGGATTGTTTGTACGTTGATATAACAGATATTGCTCAATACATTCTGGTATATGTAGGTCCTACGTCTCCTAGATCTGAAGGGTTGTTTGTACGTTGCTATAACAGATATTGCTCAATACATTCTGGTATATATAGGTCCTACGCCTCCTAGATCTGAAGGGTTGTTTGTACGTTGATATAACAGATATTGCTCAATACATTCTGGTATATATAGGTCCTACGCCTCCTAGATCTGAAGGGTTGTTTGTACGTTGCTATAACAAATATTGCTCAATACATTCTGGTATATGTAGGTCCTACGTCTCCTATATCTGAAGGGTTGTTTGTACGTTGCTATAACAAATATTGCTCAATACATTCTGGTATATATAGGTCCTACTTCTCCTAGATCAGAAGGGTTGTTTGTACGTTGCTATTACAAATATTGCTCAATACATACTGGTATATATAGGTCCTACGTCTCCTAGATCTGAAGGGTTGTTTGTACGTTGCTATAACAAATATTGCTCAATACATACTGGTATATATAGGTCCTACGTCTCCTAGATCTGAAGGGTTGTTTGTACGTTGATATAACAGATATTGCTCAATACATTCTGGTATATGTAGGTCCTACGTCTCCTAGATCTGAAGGGTTGTTTGTACGTTGCTATAACAGATATTGCTCAATACATTCTGGTATATATAGGTCCTACGTCTCCTAGATCTGAAGGGTTGTTTGTACGTTGCTATAAAAGATATTGCTCAATACATTCTGGTATATGTAGGTCCTACGTCTCCTAGATCTCAAGGGTTGTTTGTACGTTGCTATTACAAATATTGCTCAATACATTCTGGTATATATAGGTCCTACGTCTCCTATATCTGAAGGGTTGTTTGTACGTTGCTATAACAGATATTGCTCAATACATTCTGGTATATATAGGTCCTACGTCTCCTAGATCTGAAGGGTTGTTTCTACGTTGCTATAACAGATATTGCTCAATACATTCTGGTATATGTAGGTCCTACGTCTCCTAGATCTGAAGGGTTGTTTGTACGTTGCTATAACAGATATTGCTCAATACATTCTGGTATATGTAGGTCCTACGTCTCCTAGATCTGAAGGGTTGTTTCTACGTTGCTATAACAGATATTGCTCAATACATTCTGGTATATATAGGTCCTACGTCTCCTAGATCTGAAGGGTTGTTTCTACGTTGCTATAACAGATATTGCTCAATACATTCTGGTATATGTAGGTCCTACGTCTCCTAGATCTGAAGGGTTGTTTGTACGTTGCTATAACAGATATTGCTCAATACATTCTGGTATATGTAGGTCCTACGTCTCCTAGATCTGAAGGGTTGTTTCTACGTTGCTATAACAGATATTGCTCAATACATTCTGGTATATATAGGTCCTACGTCTCCTAGATCTGAAGGGTTGTTTCTACGTTGCTATAACAGATAGTGCTCAATACATTCTGGTATATATAGGTCCTACGTCTCCTAGATCTGAAGGGTTGTTTCTACGTTGCTATAACAGATATTGCTCAATACATTCTGGTATATGTAGGTCCTACGTCTCCTAGATCTGAAGGGTTGTTTGTACGTTGCTATAACAGATATTGCTCAATACATTCTGGTATATGTAGGTCCTACGTCTCCTAGATCTGAAAGGTTGTTTGTACGTTGCTATAACAGATATTGCTCAATACATTCTGGTATATGTAGGTCCTACGTCTCTTAGATCAGACGTCTCTTGGGTTAATTGGAATTGTGCTCAAGATCGAACTGGTTTGTTGCATCAATCGATTGTGGCCGAGGTTAACTGAGGACCTAGTTAACTGCTGCCACTGACAATTAGTTGTGCAATAAATACTCGACAAACATTGTGACGGGCTCAAGACAATTGCCTTTATGAGGAACAGTTTTAACAGTTAGACCTTTAGAGATAGTCGCCGAGTAACTTTCGCGTTGGGTGGCTGTCGCTGACGTCAAAGTACATATTGGCTAACTGTCGTCATCTTTAAATGTTCTTCCAACTTTTATTCTCGTCAGGTCATTAAAAGTTAGAACTACAGTAAGTTTGAACTAAGTTTTGTAACGTTAAAATAAGAATCATTTCCCCCGAACTTTCGGTAATAGTTCACACCAAATCGTCACCAAGCCCATAAAGGATCACATAATCAGACCCGTCCCAAAAACCTGTTCTTTTTTCAATTCCTTCTATTAGTTCACACTCTCCTTATATGTATCTTGTAAAAATTTTCAATCGTTAATAAAATACATTTTTATTCATCCAATCAAGT
>JBAIZL010000113.1:17500-70000 GCA_036971475.1 Prosapia bicincta | reverse complement strand
TTAAATACAACCCTCAAAAAACATTGAAAAATTGAATAAAAGTTGTATAAATTCATATTTTTTTGCAATATTCGTTGAAACGGTTGCGAAACTATTAGCTCTATATTGTTATCACTTCTGTCGAGATTCCACGAACTCCCAGGACCAATTTTTTTCAAATAATAATTACAAATTATATTTAATGTATTACATTTAGTTTTTACAAAAGGGGCAAGGTATGCAATATTGTTACTTCGCCATATTTGGTTTAAAATTAGTAATAACAAATGATTTCATAAAACAGTTGATTTTATGTTACAAGTTACGTAGTAAAACAGATGTTTTAACACATGGATTATTTTACCTTAGTTATAGGCCTATTACTTGTAATTATTTAATAAAAAGTAACTAAATAAAAAATTTCTTCGTAGGCCTATATTACTTGCTTTTAATAGCAACAGTCATTCCAGGACTGTACCTTTTAATATAAAGTTCGAGGAACTTGTATGAACTTGTTTTTTTTTCACTTGTGTTTCGCCGATTCTTTGCAAAAGTTTTGAAGCTTAATTAATTTCAACGTCAACACTGGCATCCAATGAATCCTGCACAACACAGACTCTTGCGAACTTACATGACTTGGCTGACGTGACAGGTTCTTGACAGGTTGCCAAGTAACGATCAGTATGCGGCATGCATTGATTTCTCTATTTTAAATATTGAAAGGAAATTGTTTAAAAAGGCACGGCCATGACGCGATGAACTACTTTCTTCACTCGCGTTAAACTCACGTTTTTATGGATTCAACTTACGGCTACGGAATGTATTTACGAATTCACGAACTAATGTACTTTTAAAATTACACTGGGTAAAAAAAAGACAGTTGAGCTTAAGTTGAAATGAACCATTTTTTTACGTTATTGTTTATTTAAGTAGTTCATTAAAAACAAAAATATTTAACCTTATTTTTAAAGATATAGATTTAATTTTATAACTATACATTTACGACTAATTGTAACTATTTTATTGCAAGTACGTTACCTCTTAAACAAGTAATATAAGCAACATGTCTTTAAAGTCAATCGCCACTTAGGTCAACAAAAGAGTTTTATGTATCAAAAAGAATTGTTTTTTAATAACTAATTACAATTAATACAAAAGTAACATAACCTATGCGTAAAAACAACTGTTCTGATCCATAACCTATAACATAAAATCAGCTGTTTTATGAAATAAAATGGCATCACTTATTTTAGGTCTAATGAGACGAAATAACTATATTGCATATCTTGCCCCTTTTGTGAAAAGTTCTCTCTGTTATAAAAATAAAATTAATTCATTAAGTTTAATTAATGAATTTATAATTTTAAAATGTGTTAACATCAAGTGTCATCCACTACAAGTTTTAAAAAAATGTATTTGAACTTGAAAGAATGAATAAAGAGTATTTTATTAACGTTTGACCATTTAGACAAGATATATGGGATGAGTGAAATAATAGAAGCAATTTAACTAGTTGAAGTTTTAAATTACCAATAAACTTGATTATTTTATTTCAAATAGTCCATAATACAAACATTGGTTACAATATCAAATACATGGTGCAAATTGTTATTACATAAATATAGAAAATTTTTAAATGATTGGGAAGACAAAATTCAAGAAGGGGGAAATTAGTTTCGAATTGAAGACAGTAAGTTAGGTTACGACTATTTTAATATGCTGCACCAGTGCTCGTAAATTACGAGTCCCTCAGGTAATTTTTCACAATAAACTGCGAACCACGTAATATTATATTATGTTGCAATATATTATATAGCAATAAATAATGCAATACAATACTCGCGCAATATAGTAGTGCATAAAATGAGAATGTATGGATTCATTCTTGGCCCACAAACATTGTGGTTTGAGAAGACAAACTTTTACTTATCATATTGTTTTTGATTAGCGCGATCCCATGACCTAATTTTGAAAGATTTTGAATCAATGTCATTGAAATTACAACATCTTAATTTTGTTGGAACTGCATGGCCGTTAATAAATCGATACATGAACTACTTACAAAACAATCAACAGGGGCGGGGACATTTTTCAACAGTAATAATCGAATAGACTTTTATACGAGTCCTCTAGATAGTTTGAAATATTTTCATGTCATTTAAAACGAGTAAATACATTTTGTTGTTACGAAAATTAAATCTTTCGTAAATTCGTATTCTTGCTCTCGCTCCCCCACCCAATTAAAATTGGCTCTTCAACCCCTGATTGTAATTTAGTTTAATTTAACCCGCAATATTTATGTCGTTTATTAATATTGAATTTGTAATCATTAGATTTAATTAAAAATATAAGTTTGACAAAAGCGACGTCTGGCGACGGTATGATTCAAAACTGAGACGCCATTGTTGTTGGAAATGAGAAAGCTTTGATTGACGTCTGAGGAATTTGGAGATGAAAATCAATTAAGAATTGAAAATTATCATAAAAAAATATAAAACAATTAAACAATTGGCAATAAACGCAAAACCGCAATATAATTATAATAATCAAAAACCACCTACACTAACCTATATTTTGATAAGCAACCCCTTATCTGAGTTTCTGCTCTTGTTAGAATATAAATATATTAATAAACATAATTTATATTCAATAACGGTTTATTTTACTTCAACAAATTAGTATTTAGTAATAGACTTACTATACCACTCGAACTGTTCGCTTCGGCTTGTTTACCGCTTTATCTGTCTCCCACGTAAAGATTTACACCCCTATTTCACACTGTGGGGTGTTTACTTTATTTAATTTACCGTGTTTGGCAAAGTTTGAAACCTGTTTATTTCCCAGCCCGTCCGGATAATATGTCACAAAACTAGGCCGAATGTTTTATTCATGAGGCGTATTCCTGCATTCTTTGTTTCAAGGTCACAGGAAACTCATTTTCCCCTGTCAGTCTAACTAGGCCGTTGCTATCACGAACGTCGCTGCACGCACTCTGCGGGAACATTGAGCAATTAAATAATTTGGCACGCGCCCGCCCAACCCCTGTAATTTCACACGAATATTGCCGCTAACAATTTACATTGCGGTTTTTTCGTCTGTAATTTTTGCGTCCAAGACAAATAGGGGTTGTTTCTGTACTTCAACGCGTTCAAAGGATTATATTAAAGCTTGATCTTATTATATAAATTTTAAAAAGGAAACTTGTAAGTAGAGCAGAAGAGGATGAGTTGCAATAGGATGCTAAGCCCTGCTCTGTGTTGTAATATAATTAGTCTTGAGGGGAATTTAATGAAGCTTAGCGTAGTTTCCCTTATGTAACCTAACCTATACTAGATTCGTGCAGTGGTGATGAGGAAACAGTCTAAAGTGCAATGAGACTTTAATGCCTAACTGGTAAATAACACTAAGTATTTCCCTTTTTAAAGTCATTTAAATTACAGTAACAGGTACTGTACTATGAAAAGTGGACATTCTCAAACTAGATATAAACCTAATACAGTGATTGTGAAAAAAATGTTAACAGAAGTCAATAATAATTCAATGTTACACCTAATACGTTATTACAATATTTTTAAAAAATTACAAATTGATAGACAGTGGGCGTGACCTACATAAGTGAACACGTCATTTTAAAAATGTACATATAGGAGCCAATAGCAGAATCTAGTTCATGTATGTTCTAAATATATATATATATATATATATATATATATATATATATAGTCTATGTATATATATATATATATATTTATATATATATATATATATATATATATATATATATATATATATATATAGTCTATGTATACATACATATATATATATATATATATATATATATATATATATATATATAATCATGAATGTTTGTATGTATATATATATATATATATATATATATATATATATATATATATATATATATGAGCCTTATACATTACTAAACCACTGATCCGATCGCCATGGAACTTTGGGAAATTGTTGAGTAGCCTACAAGCCTGGGAAGGTTTCTGGCTATCTAACACTATTTTCCAACATTATATTATTAAGGCCAAAATAGCATAAAATACGACTTTTTATCTTATCCTATCTTGAGACATTTCATTGAATTATACAAACTCATCTTCACTTCTGTTAGGAATATTTGTATACTTTCGAGTACATTTTCGGCTTTCCTAACATAACAACACTTTTTATTGTTAACGCGTTTCGGTATAGTTCCATTATCAAAACTTTATTAGTACTTTTTTTATTAAGATATTAGGAAAGTTTTCAAAATGGAATTATTCCGAAACGCGTCAACAATGGAAAGTGTTGTAATGTTATGAAAGGTAGAAAATTGTATTCAAATGTATAAAACAAATATATTTTAGTAATATTAAGTTAATTAGTGCTTAGCTAGTGAAAACTATTCACAACGGTAAAGATTCAATGGATTAGTAGCCAACCACTGAAGAAGGCGACATCTTCGCCTTCTTCACGAATGGGAGACATGAACATCTGTATACAATATGTATAAATGCTTTATGGAAGTATAATTTGCGGATCCAGATAAAGGTGCAACGACCAAACTCTAAGTTTTCGTACCCACCACTTGTACCAACGCGACCTCCATTAGAGCAACTACGACTGCTTTAGCCTTGAGACTACTGCGTTTATAATTAACCCTCCTCATGAATAAAACATTCTACAGCAATAACGCTATTTTTTATTTTCGTGCAACGATAGGGGTTGTAAAATAAGAACTGTAATGAATAATTTACATTTAAGTGGATATAATTTTAAATATTTAAATTTTTCTAAACAGGATTTTACAATTTACATTTACAAACCCTTTATACGCGAGCTACGTACGTAAGTATCCGATGTTTCCATAAATAGTGTTTTACTGTTTTTGCAAAGTTTACCTTCAATTGTTTTTCTCTGGTTTGGTTGTAAGTGGTTTTAAGACATCAGTGTACAATTATATTTCACTTTTTCCACTTTATAAGTTTGTAATAAAACATTTTTAACTTTATTACAATTTTTCCACTTTAAACAATTAGAGTGATGAGGGACGAGCGCACTATCAAAGTTTCAGAAATGCCTTTAATCTTGGCAGGCAGTAAAATAACATAAGGTAAATAGAGCACTGCCTCCAAGTATAATCATATGCAAGACGCGTGGGAGACGTTGCATAAGGGTGAAAATATAAACCCCCTGGAGCAAACGAGGGGGAGAAATATGACTAACGTGAGTGGGTTAGCGTTCGTCGGGTGGAACTTATCTGGGCCATAAAGAAGTGTTTAAGGCCTCGCTATCCTGTAAAGTCATTAAGGAGTTCCAGGCTAGTATTTCATCTTTCCTACGTTCTATATACAAAGTGATTATTTTATGATAAATAGATCTTTTAATGTTTCAATTGTATGTGTAATTAGAACGTAGTTAGAGAGAACAATTCAAAACGATAAAAATTTAAAACGTTTACTCCAAATTTGGGGTCTCCAACCTACGACCCGCGGGCTACATCTGGCCCGCGTAAAGCTATCATACTAAAAAAAAAATGTGTTAGGTAATATATTTCCTAAAGGTAAAAGTCAAAATAGTAAACTCAAAATCCCACAAAAATTTAGTTTATAATAAACAAACACACTAGTTCACAACAGACTAGTTTCGGCGACGATGTCACCTTCCTCAGTGCTTGGTTACTACTGTCGTACTACTACGTAAATAAATACATTTCCTTTAAAGTATTTTTACCACTAAATACGAGTACAGTACTCGTCTCTCAATTGCCACTTCTTTTCTCTATAAGTGTAAAGCTAGCTGTAAACAAGTAAAAAAACTAAGCAAGAACATCTCAAAAAGCACCACTGAGCTTTTGATTAGGAAAAACGTCGTAGTTGTATTGGGGGAGATAGACTTTCTGCACTGTAGGTTTTCCTGTCCTCCAAATGTTTTCGATGTCTTCCTTGAAGAGAAAAGGTTGGAGACCCATGCTCTTAATCTCACTACACATTAGTTTATTAAGACAGACTAGTTTCGATGAGGATGTCACCTTCTTTAATACTAACCTTGGTTGGTTGTCGCCTAAACAAGCCCTGATGAAGGCGATCTGATCGTTGAAACTAGTATGTTTAATTTAATAAACTAATGTGTAGTGAGAATTAGAATAAACTGTTTAGTGGTTACCGTTGTGTATGTTTATTATTTAAAGAAGCACTGTCCGAGGATGTCTGAACTGAATAGACTGTGTTCAACCCTTCAGTTAGTTAAGCATACAGTAAAACTTAAGAATTACATATAAAATTTTGTTTCAACGTTGGCCCGAATTTCTGTCGCAAACGGAACTATTTATAAGGGAAACAAACCCCTCCAGAACCTGTAAAGGTCTCTTTATATGCTGTTTGAACAAAAGCATGACGTAAATCGTTAATGACGTATATGCTGTTAATCCCATGACGTAAGACGGTAATTATGCAAGTCTGAATTTTGTACTAAATTCGCTTCACGTCAGAGAGTGTTGATGGAGTGGATATATCAACTATATATATATATATTTATATATATATATATATATATATATATATATATATTTATTTATTTATTTATTTATATATTTATTTTAATTTTGATATATGAAAAACAACCGAGGGTATTCAATTTTATTCAAAGCTTTTTGTTGATAAACAGTACAAACATGATATTGTACAAAATAATGTATCAATTCATTATTAAATTTATAAATAAAATTAGAAATATAAAAATTAATATAATAAACAAAATATTTAAAAATTTGAAGTTCGAAAAACAAATAAAAGAACTAATGGAAATTAAATTTCATAATTTTTGCCCTAATGTAGTTAATCTGTCATATACTGGATTTAATAATAATTAAATAAAACTACTAGAAAAAAAATAATAATAAAACAGACAGAAATATTAATATTAATAATATTATAATAGATACAGAACTAGTTAGTAGTAAACTAAATGAAAATTTACAAGAAAATACCAGAATCGAAGCAGCTTATGAAATACAAAAATGAATAATATACAGTTCATAAAATCCATGAGAAAAAATATTTAGAAATTAAAGGTATAAAACAGAAATTACTACATAAACATCTTTGTCCAGTAAAGGCAGATAAACCTAATAATATTCTAACTATAGATAGAAATGAACGCATAACTAAAACAGAAAAATATATAAATGATTATCAAGTTTATAAAAATATATAAAGACCCTACGAATAAATTTCAAAATGAAATTAAAAATAATGTGACATCTTCATTTGAATTATTCAAAAATAACAATATTAGCAACTATATAAACGATAATCCGAAAATTCCAATATGGAATTGACATATTAAATTACATAAAATAGAAAAACCAATAAGACCGTCAATAAATTTTATGAATGCTAAAACTTTTAAAATAACAATAAATTTTATAGAAATTTTTAGAAAACTAAATATAATTGAAATTGATCATAATACAAAATTAATATCATTTTATATAAAATAATCATATGTATACATACTTATAAGAGAAACTCTCGAAATTATAAAATCTAAATTAAAACATGACAAAGACAAAATATTCACATTAGATATTTTAAATCCACTGATAATAATATTATATCAAAATTATTTTTGATACAATGATAAAGCTATATACAAGAATTTGGTCTTGCTATGGGCTCCTTATTATCAAGTAAATTATCTGAAATAATTTTACAAGTTAGATAGTGAAATAAACGTTTAAAAAACCATATGATACAATTTGTGTAGATGATGGAATATGTATATCAAACATTAATAGTATAAACTTTACATATATTTTGGGAAAAATAAATAAAGTTAATAAAAATATCGAATTTACTTATCAAATAAAAACAAATAGTAAAATAAATTATCTATATTTAACAATAATAAGACAAAAGAAGAATTTCAGTAAATGATATACCGTAAACCAACACAAACAAAGGAAATTATTCCAAATATTTCTAAACCAAAAAACCACAGTATTCCAAATAATCATCCTTTCAACCGAAATATGAAAAAAGGCATTATCGTGTTATTCATTTCTGATGCTATTGGGACTGTTTATCAACGAACAGCTTTGAGTAAAATTGATAAATAATTCTTATATTTGAATAACCTCAGTTGTTTTTGATTATTATACAAGAAAACATATTTTAAATGGTTTCACTTCATATAAAGCCAAATGACTACTGCATTTATTAATTTCCGTAGAAACCGCATTACCTTTGTTGTGTTTGATTTAATGCCTGTTGTAAATAGCCCTTTGCGGAGCCAATATAGGCGAACTTCGCATCACAAGTGTTTATGGATTAAATATATTAACTAAATGGGTAATTAAACATGCCGTATAATACATAAACGTTTTGCAAGATTCATTCTACTGGTGGTCACAATGGAACTCCTATTATAGGAGTTCGCCCGACAGAGCGTACGTTTACTTCATGATTGTGAAACTACGCACGCAAGTTATTGTAATTCCCTATATCCAGACCCGGGACTTTATGTCTTTACCTTAACCAACTCTACACACGTGATACTTCCAACTTCCTCCGCCATTAAACACACACAAGTCTTCGTTATATACCCGGCTATACAGTTCCACGATTCGAGCAAGTTGAACAGTGCGAAAGAAGAGTAGAATTGAATTTTACAATTACTTTCAATTAAATATAATATATTACTAGTTTGGGGGGAAATATTTACCAATATTTGTGCACATTTTAGTATAATTTACAGAATTACGAATGTCAAAGATATTTAATGTTTAACGTATGAAAACAAGTTTCTAAATGTGTAAGAGAGGGAGAATAGAGATTCGCTCGGTACATGTCGCGTTCTGTGTGAAATAGTAGCAGCTGGTAAAGCCTGATAGAATCAGACGGATTGGTCATACACGTCATCCGACCATGTCACCTCTCTATATATACACAGATACGACACCGAAGGGAAGAACTGAAAGTATGCTTTATAACGTCGAGAAAAAATAGCTTCCTCAGTGGAAGAAGGGTAGAAAGATGTGCAGCTTGGTCTCAATATTCCGTATTACCAGTAGGTAAAATTCCAGGAGACTCGCTGTAAGGCTTGGGCCGGTCACTGGCACACCACTCGGTGAAGTCAAGAACTCTACCAGGGTTAATATTTCTTCCGATAGTACAGGCACAAAACATTTTCCCCAACAACTCTCTTACTTGGCACTAGATACCTCTTCTGTTCAGGTACGCAGATGCACGCTTCTAGGTGACCTTAAGCAAGGGCAGTCCCCAGACAAAGTTTACAACGACGGGCCGGAGCGACCCGACCATCAGCACTTTGCCAGCTAAGGGATATCATCTACCCTTTTGTTAAAATCTATGTGCGTGAGTCATCATAGCTGATTTCCTAGTCGACCCGACCATCAGCACTTTGCCAGCTAAGGGATATCATCTAATCTTTTGTTAAAATCTATGTGCGTGAGTCATCATAGCTGATTTCCTAGTCGACCCGACCATCAGCACTTTGCCAGCTAAGGGATATCATCTAATCTTTTATTAAAATCTATGTGCGTGAGTCATCATAGCTGATTTCCTAGTCGACCCGACCATCAGCACTTTGCCAGCTAAGGGATATCATCTAATCTTTTATTAAAATCTATGTGCGTGAGTCATCATAGCTGATTTCCTAGTCGACCCGACCATCAGCACTTTGCCAGCTAAGGGATATCATCTAATCTTTTATTAAAATCTATGTGCGTGAGTCATCATAGCTGATTTCCTAGTCGACCCGACCATCAGCACTTTGCCAGCTAAGGGATATCATCTACCCTTTTGTTAAAATCTATGTGCGTGAGTCATCATAGCTGATTACCTAGTCGACCCGACCATCAGCACTTTGCCAGCTAAGGGATATCATCTACCCTTTTGTTAAAATCTATGTGCGTGAGTCATCATAGCTGATTTCCTAGTCGACCCGACCATCAGCACTTTGCCAGCTAAGGGATATCATCTAATCTTTTATTAAAATCTATGTGCGTGAGTCATCATAGCTGATTTCCTAGTCGACCCGACCATCAGCACTTTGCCAGCTAAGGGATATCATCTAATCTTTTATTAAAATCTATGTGCGTGAGTCATCATAGCTGATTTCCTAGTCGACCCGACCATCAGCACTTTGCCAGCTAAGGGATATCATCTAATCTTTTATTAAAATCTATGTGCGTGAGTCATCATAGCTGATTTCCTAGTCGACCCGACCATCAGCACTTTGCCAGCTAAGGGATATCATCTACCCTTTTGTTAAAATCTATGTGCGTGAGTCATCATAGCTGATTACCTAGTCGACCCGACCATCAGCACTTTGATAGCTAAGGGATATCATCTACCCTTTTGTTAAAATCTATGTGCGTGAGTCATCATAGCTGATTTCCTAGTCGACCCGACCATCAGCACTTTGCCAGCTAAGGGATATCATCTAATCTTTTGTTAAAATCTATGTGCGTGAGTCATCATAGCTGATTTCCTAGTCGACCCGAAGATCAGCACTTTGCCAGCTAAGGGATATCATCTAATCTTTTGTTAAAATCTATGTGCGTGAGTCATCATAGCTGATTTCCTAGTCGACCCGACCATCAGCACTTTGCCAGCTAAGGGATATCATCTAATCTTTTATTAAAATCTATGTGCGTGAGTCATCATAGCTGATTTCCTAGTCGACCCGACCATCAGCACTTTGCCAGCTAAGGGATATCATCTAATCTTTTATTAAAATCTATGTGCGTGAGTCATCATAGCTGATTTCCTAGTCGACCCGACCATCAGCACTTTGCCAGCTAAGGGATATCATCTACCCTTTTGTTAAAATCTATGTGCGTGAGTCATCATAGCTGATTTCCTAGTCGACCCGACCATCAGCACTTTGCCAGCTAAGGGATATCATCTAATCTTTTGTTAAAATCTATGTGCGTGAGTCATCATAGCTGATTTCCTAGTCGACCCGACCATCAGCACTTTGCCAGCTAAGGGATATCATCTAATCTTTTATTAAAATCTATGTGCGTGAGTCATCATAGCTGATTTCCTAGTCGACCCGACCATCAGCACTTTGCCAGCTAAGGAATATCATCTACCCTTTTGTTAAAATCTATGTGCGTGAGTCATCATAGCTGATTTCCTAGTCGACCCGACCATCAGCACTTTGCCAGCTAAGGGATATCATCTACCCTTTTGTTAAAATCTATGTGCGTGAGTCATCATAGCTTATTTCCTAGTCTACCCGACCATCAGCACTTTGCCAGCTAAGGAATATCATCTACCCTTTTGTTAAAATCTATGTGCGTGAGTCATCATAGCTGATTTCCTAGTCGACCCGACCATCAGCACTTTGCCAGCTAAGGGATATCATCTACCCTTTTGTTAAAAATCTATGTGCGTGAGTCATCGTAGCTGATTTCCTAGTCGACCCGACCATCAGCACTTTGCCAGCTAAGGGATATCATCTACCCTTTTGTTAAAATCTATGTGCGTGAGTCATCATAGCTGATTTCCTAGTCGACCCGACCATCAGCACTTTGCCATTTAAGGGATATCATCTACCCTTTTGTTAAAATCTATGTGCGTGAGTCATCATAGCTGATTTCCTAGTCGACCCGACCATCAGCACTTTGCCATTTAAGGAATATCATCTACCCTTTTGTTAAAATCTATGTGCGTGAGTCATCATAGCTGATTTCCTAGTCGACCCGACCATCAGCACTTTGCCAGCTAAGGGATATCATCTACCCTTTTGTTAAAATCTATGTGCGTGAGTCATCATAGCTTATTTCCTAGTCTACCCGACCATCAGCACTTTGCCAGCTAAGGAATATCATCTACCCTTTTGTTAAAATCTATGTGCGTGAGTCATCATAGCTGATTTCCTAGTCGACCCGACCATCAGCACTTTGCCAGCTAAGGGATATCATCTACCCTTTTGTTAAAATCTATGTGCGTGAGTCATCATAGCTGATTTCCTAGTCGACCCGACCATCAGCACTTTGCCAGCTAAGGGATATCATCTACCCTTTTGTTAAAATCTATGTGCGTGAGTCATCATAGCTTATTTCCTAGTCTACCCGACCATCAGCACTTTGCCAGCTAAGGAATATCATCTACCCTTTTGTTAAAATCTATGTGCGTGAGTCATCATAGCTGATTTCCTAGTCGACCCGACCATCAGCACTTTGCCAGCTAAGGGATATCATCTACCCTTTTGTTAAAATCTATGTGCGTGAGTCATCATAGCTGATTTCCTAGTCGACCTGACCATCAGCACTTTGCCAGCTAAGGGATATCATCTACCCTTTTGTTAAAATCTATGTGCGTGAGTCATCATAGCTGATTTCCTAGTCGACCCGACCATCAGCACTTTGCCATTTAAGGGATATCATCTACCCTTTTGTTAAAATCTATGTGCGTGAGTCATCATAGCTTATTTCCTAGTCGACCCGACCATCAGCACTTTGCCAGCTAAGGAATATCATCTACCCTTTTGTTAAAATCTATGTGCGTGAGTCATCATAGCTGATTTCCTAGTCGACCCGACCATCAGCACTTTGCCAGCTAAGGGATATCATCTACCCTTTTGTTAAAATCTATGTGCGTGAGTCATCATAGCTGATTTCCTAGTCGACCCGACCATCAGTACTTTGCCAGCTAAGGGATATCATCTACCCTTTTGTTAAAATCTATGTGCGTGAGTCATCATAGCTGATTACCTAGTCGACCCGACCATCAGCACTTTGCCAGCTAAGGGATATCATCTAATCTTTTGTTAAAATCTATGTGCGTGAGTCATCATAGATGATTTCCTAGTCGACCCGACCATCAGCACTTTGCCAGCTAAGGAATATCATCTACCCTTTTGTTAAAATCTATGTGCGTGAGTCATCATAGCTGATTTCCTCGTCGACCCGACCATCAGCACTTTGCCAGCTAAGGAATATCATCTACCCTTTTGTTAAAATCTATGTGCGTGAGTCATCATAGCTGATTTCCTAGTCGACCCGACCATCAGCACTTTGCCAGCTAAGGAATATCATCTACCCTTTTGTTAAAATCTATGTGCGTGAGTCATCATAGCTGATTTCCTAGTCGACCCGACCATCAGCACTTTGCCAGCTAAGGGATATCATCTACCCTTTTGTTAAAATCTATGTGCGTGAGTCATCATAGCTGATTTCCTAGTCGATCCGACCATCAGCACTTTGCCAGCTAAGGGATATCATCTACCCTTTTGTTAAAATATATGTGCGTGAGTCATCATAGCTGATTTCCTAGTCGACCCGACCATCAGCACTTTGCCAGCTAAGGGATATCATCTACCCTTTTGTTAAAATCTATGTGCGTGAGTCATCATAGCTGATTTCCTAGTCGACCCGACCATCAGCACTTTGCCAGCTAAGGGATATCATCTACCCTTTTGTAAAATCTATGTGCGTGAGTCATCATAGCTGATTTCCTAGTCGACCCGACCATCAGCACTTTGCCAGCTAAGGGATATCATCTACCCTTTTGTTAAAATCTATGTGCGTGAGTCATCATAGCTGATTTCCTAGTCGACCCGACCATCAGCACTTTGCCAGCTAAGGGATATCATCTACCCTTTTGTTAAAATCTATGTGCGTGAGTCATCATAGCTGATTACCTAGTCGACCCGACCATCAGCACTTTGCCAGCTAAGGGATATCATCTACCCTTTTGTTAAAATCTATGTGCGTGAGTCATCATAGCTGATTTCCTAGTCGACCCGACCATCAGCACTTTGCCAGCTAAGGGATATCATCTACCCTTTTGTTAAAATCTATGTGCGTGAGTCATCATAGCTGATTTCCTAGTCGACCCGACCATCAGCACTTTGCCAGCTAAGGAATATCATCTACCCTTTTGTTAAAAATCTATGTGCGTGAGTCATCGTAGCTGATTTCCTAGTCGACCCGACCATCAGCACTTTGCCAGCTAAGGAATATCATCTACCCTTTTGTTAAAAATCTATGTGCGTGAGTCATCGTAGCTGATTTCCTAGTCGACCCGACCATCAGCACTTTGCCAGCTAAGGAATATCATCTACCCTTTTGTTAAAAATCTATGTGCGTGAGTCATCATAGCTGATTTCCTAGTCGACCCGACCATCAGCACTTTGCCAGCTAAGGAATATCATCTACCCTTTTGTTAAAATCTATGTGCGTGAGTCATCATAGCTGATTTCCTAGTCGACCCGACCATCAGCACTTTGCCAGCTAAGGGATATCATCTACCCTTTTGTTAAAATCTATGTGCGTGAGTCATCATAGCTGATTTCCTAGTCGACCCGACCATCAGCACTTTGCCAGCTAAGGAATATCATCTACCCTTTTGTTAAAATCTATGTGCGTGAGTCATCATAGCTGATTTCCTAGTCGACCCGACCATCAGCACTTTGCCAGCTAAGGAATATCATCTACCCTTTTGTTAAAATCTATGTGCGTGAGTCATCATAGCTGATTTCCTAGTCGACCCGACCATCAGCACTTTGCCAGCTAAGGAATATCATCTACCCTTTTGTTAAAATCTATGTGCGTGAGTCATCATAGCTGATTTCCTAGTCGACCCGACCATCAGCACTTTGCCAGCTAAGGAATATCATCTACCCTTTTGTTAAAATCTATGTGCGTGAGTCATCGTAGCTGATTTCCTAGTCGACCCGACCATTAGCACTTTGCCAGCTAAGGAATATCATCTACCCTTTTGTTAAAATCTATGTGCGTGAGTCATCATAGCTGATTTCCTAGTCGACCCGACCATCAGCACTTTGCCAGCTAAGGGATATCATTTACCCTTTTGTTACAATCTATGTGCGTGAGTCATCATAGCTGATTTCCTAGTCGACCCGACCATCAGCACTTTGCCAGCTAAGGAATATCATCTACCCTTTTGTTAAAATCTATGTGCGTGACTCATCATAGCTGATTTCCTAGTCGACCCGACCATCAGCACTTTGCCAGCTAAGGAATATCATCTACCCTTTTGTTAAAAATCTATGTGCGTGAGTCATCGTAGCTGATTTCCTAGTCGACCCGACCATCAGCACTTTGCCAGCTAAGGGATATCATTTACCCTTTTGTTAAAATCTATGTGCGTGAGTCATCATAGCTGATTTCCTAGTCGACCCGACCATCAGCACTTTGCCAGCTAAGGAATATCATCTACCCTTTTGTTAAAATCTATGTGCGTGAGTCATCATAGCTGATTTCCTAGTCGACCCGACCATCAGCACTTTGCCAGCTAAGGAATATCATCTACCCTTTTGTTAAAATCTATGTGCGTGAGTCATCATAGCTGATTTCCTAGTCGACCCGACCATCAGCACTTTGCCAGCTAAGGGATATCATCTACCCTTTTGTTAAAATCTATGTGCGTGAGTCATCATAGCTGATTTCCTAGTCGACCCGACCATCAGCACTTTGCCAGCTAAGGGATATCATCTAATCTTTTGTTAAAATCTATGTGCGTGAGTCATCATAGATGATTTCCTAGTCGACCCGACCATCAGCACTTTGCCAGCTAAGGAATATCATCTACCCTTTTGTTAAAATCTATGTGCGTGAGTCATCATAGCTGATTTCCTCGTCGACCCGACCATCAGCACTTTGCCAGCTAAGGAATATCATCTACCCTTTTGTTAAAATCTATGTGCGTGAGTCATCATAGCTGATTTCCTAGTCGACCCGACCATCAGCACTTTGCCAGCTAAGGAATATCATCTACCCTTTTGTTAAAATCTATGTGCGTGAGTCATCATAGCTGATTTCCTAGTCGACCCGACCATCAGCACTTTGCCAGCTAAGGGATATCATCTACCCTTTTGTTAAAATCTATGTGCGTGAGTCATCATAGCTGATTTCCTAGTCGACCCGACCATCAGCACTTTGCCAGCTAAGGGATATCATCTACCCTTTTGTTAAAATATATGTGCGTGAGTCATCATAGCTGATTTCCTAGTCGACCCGACCATCAGCACTTTGCCAGCTAAGGGATATCATCTACCCTTTTGTTAAAATCTATGTGCGTGAGTCATCATAGCTGATTTCCTAGTCGACCCGACCATCAGCATTTTGCCAGCTAAGGGATATCATCTACCCTTTTGTAAAATCTATGTGCGTGAGTCATCATAGCTGATTTCCTAGTCGACCCGACCATCAGCACTTTGCCAGCTAAGGGATATCATCTACCCTTTTGTTAAAATCTATGTGCGTGAGTCATCATAGCTGATTTCCTAGTCGACCCGACCATCAGCACTTTGCCAGCTAAGGGATATCATCTACCCTTTTGTTAAAATCTATGTGCGTGAGTCATCATAGCTGATTACCTAGTCGACCCGACCATCAGCACTTTGCCAGCTAAGGGATATCATCTACCCTTTTGTTAAAATCTATGTGCGTGAGTCATCATAGCTGATTTCCTAGTCGACCCGACCATCAGCACTTTGCCAGCTAAGGGATATCATCTACCCTTTTGTTAAAATCTATGTGCGTGAGTCATCATAGCTGATTTCCTAGTCGACCCGACCATCAGCACTTTGCCAGCTAAGGAATATCATCTACCCTTTTGTTAAAAATCTATGTGCGTGAGTCATCGTAGCTGATTTCCTAGTCGACCCGACCATCAGCACTTTGCCAGCTAAGGAATATCATCTACCCTTTTGTTAAAAATCTATGTGCGTGAGTCATCGTAGCTGATTTCCTAGTCGACCCGACCATCAGCACTTTGCCAGCTAAGGAATATCATCTACCCTTTTGTTAAAAATCTATGTGCGTGAGTCATCATAGCTGATTTCCTAGTCGACCCGACCATCAGCACTTTGCCAGCTAAGGAATATCATCTACCCTTTTGTTAAAATCTATGTGCGTGAGTCATCATAGCTGATTTCCTAGTCGACCCGACCATCAGCACTTTGCCAGCTAAGGGATATCATCTACCCTTTTGTTAAAATCTATGTGCGTGAGTCATCATAGCTGATTTCCTAGTCGACCCGACCATCAGCACTTTGCCAGCTAAGGAATATCATCTACCCTTTTGTTAAAATCTATGTGCGTGAGTCATCATAGCTGATTTCCTAGTCGACCCGACCATCAGCACTTTGCCAGCTAAGGAATATCATCTACCCTTTTGTTAAAATCTATGTGCGTGAGTCATCATAGCTGATTTCCTAGTCGACCCGACCATCAGCACTTTGCCAGCTAAGGAATATCATCTACCCTTTTGTTAAAATCTATGTGCGTGAGTCATCGTAGCTGATTTCCTAGTCGACCCGACCATTAGCACTTTGCCAGCTAAGGAATATCATCTACCCTTTTGTTAAAATCTATGTGCGTGAGTCATCATAGCTGATTTCCTAGTCGACCCGACCATCAGCACTTTGCCAGCTAAGGGATATCATTTACCCTTTTGTTACAATCTATGTGCGTGAGTCATCATAGCTGATTTCCTAGTCGACCCGACCATCAGCACTTTGCCAGCTAAGGAATATCATCTACCCTTTTGTTAAAATCTATGTGCGTGAGTCATCATAGCTGATTTCCTAGTCGACCCGACCATCAGCACTTTGCCAGCTAAGGAATATCATCTACCCTTTTGTTAAAAATCTATGTGCGTGAGTCATCGTAGCTGATTTCCTAGTCGACCCGACCATCAGCACTTTGCCAGCTAAGGGATATCCTTTACCCTTTTGTTAAAATCTATGTGCGTGAGTCATCATAGCTGATTTCCTAGTCGACCCGACCATCAGCACTTTGCCAGCTAAGGAATATCATCTACCCTTTTGTTAAAATCTATGTGCGTGAGTCATCATAGCTGATTTCCTAGTCGACCCGACCATCAGCACTTTGCCAGCTAAGGAATATCATCTACCCTTTTGTTAAAATCTATGTGCGTGAGTCATCATAGCTGATTTCCTAGTCGACCCGACCATCAGCACTTTGCCAGCTAAGGGATATCATCTACCCTTTTGTTAAAATCTATGTGCGTGAGTCATCATAGCTGATTTCCTAGTCGACCCGACCATCAGCACTTTGCCAGCTAAGGGATATCATCTACCCTTTTGTTAAAATCTATGTGCGTGAGTCATCATAGCTGATTTCCTAGTCGACCCGACCATCAGCACTTTGCCAGCTAAGGAATATCATCTACCCTTTTGTTAAAATCTATGTGCGTGAGTCATCATAGCTGATTTCCTAGTCGACCCGACCAGCAGCACTTTGCCAGCTAAGGAATATCATCTACCCTTTTGTTAAAATCTATGTGCGTGAGTCATCGTAGCTGATTTCCTAGTCGACCCGACCATCAGCACTTTGCCAGCTAAGGAATATCATCTACCCTTTTGTTAAAATCTATGTGCGTGAGTCATCATAGCTGATTTCCTAGTCGACCCGACCATCAGCACTTTGCCAGCTAAGGGATATCATCTACCCTTTTGTTAAAATCTATGTGCGTGAGTCATCATAGCTGATTTCCTAGTCGACCCGACCATCAGCACTTTGCCAGCTAAGGAATATCATCTACCCTTTTGTTAAAATCTATGTGCGTGAGTCATCATAGCTGATTTCCTAGTCGACCCGACCATCAGCACTTTGCCAGCTAAGGAATATCATCTACCCTTTTGTTAAAATCTATGTGCGTGAGTCATCGTAGCTGATTTCCTAGTCGACCCGACCATCAGCACTTTGCCAGCTAAGGAATATCATCTACCCTTTTGTTAAAATCTATGTGCGTGAGTCATCATAGCTGATTTCCTAGTCGACCCGACCATCAGCACTTTGCCAGCTAAGGGATATCATCTACCCTTTTGTTAAAATCTATGTGCGTGAGTCATCATAGCTGATTTCCTAGTCGACCCGACCATCAGCACTTTGCCAGCTAAGGAATATCATCTACCCTTTTGTTAAAATCTATGTGCGTGAGTCATCATAGCTGATTTCCTAGTCGACCTGACCATCAGCACTTTGCCAGCTAAGGGATATCATCTACCCTTTTGTTAAAATCTATGTGCGTGAGTCATCGTAGCTGATTTCCTAGTCGACCCGACCATCAGCACTTTGCCAGCTAAGGGATATCATCTACCCTTTTGTTAAAATCTATGTGCGTGAGTCATCATAGCTGATTTCCTAGTCGACCCGACCATCAGCACTTTGCCAGCTAAGGGATATCATCTACCCTTTTGTTAAAATCTATGTGCGTGAGTCATCATAGCTGATTTCCTAGTCGACCCGACCATCAGCACTTTGCCAGCTAAGGGATATCATCTACCCTTTTGTTAAAATCTATGTGCGTGAGTCATCATAGCTGATTTCCTAGTCGACCCGACCATCAGCACTTTGCCAGCTAAGGAATATCATCTACCCTTTTGTTAAAATCTATGTGCGTGAGTCATCATAGCTGACTTCCTAGTCGACCCGACCATCAGCACTTTGCCAGCTAAGGAATATCATCTACCCTTTTGTTAAAATCTATGTGCGTGAGTCATCATAGCTGATTTCCTAGTCGACCCGACCATCAGCACTTTGCCAGCTAAGGAATATCATCTACCCTTTTGTTAAAATCTATGTGCGTGAGTCATCATAGCTGATTTCCTAGTCGACCCGACCATCAGCACTTTGCCAGCTAAGGAATATCATCTACCCTTTTGTTAAAATCTATGTGCGTGAGTCGTCATAGCTGATTTCCTAGTCGACCCGACCATCAGCACTTTGCCAGCTAAGGAATATCATCTACCCTTTTGTTAAAATCTATGTGCGTGAGTCGTCATAGCTGATTTCCTAGTCGACCCGACCATCACAGTCACTAAAACCACGAAGTAATTTAGAGTAAAAAATAATTGAAATGTGTTTTCCAAATTTAAAACTGACACCGCAAACCAATCAAGAAGAGTTTAGAAACCAAACAAGAAAACATTTGTTCGCGTGCCACGGTTCTTCACATAAACAAGTGACGCAACTACATTTTCAGACGGAACTGTTCGTTCAATTATTTGAAATGGTATCTCAGTGAAGATAATGTTTCTACAAAGTACTTTCTCTACTTTACAATAAGACTTTGTCCTGTAAATATCCTTAGTAATTACTCGTCGTATCAAGGAGGAAATCGTTTAACTATCAAACTAGCTTGGATTAAAGCTAATCAACATTCTATCATATGGGCCGGTTATTCCATAATCCGTAACCCGTTCATCCGGCTGATGTTTTACTGAAGAATATTGTTACATTGAACAATAGGCCTATAGTACAAAACCAAATGGGCAAGATTACAAATTTAATGTAATTTTGAAAGATACTTGGTTAAAATTTAAAAGATTTTTACAGTAAGATCGAAAAGCCTTTTGCGTTCTACATGAAACGATTTCGGTCAGCTACAAACTGAAGGTTTTCGTCTCAGTTGCCATGTTTCTCAGTTTGACACTACACCATCACTGAGTATCCTCATCAGTGTCCTTCCCTAATCACTGCACCTCAAGTGACAAGGGAGCGACAGTGGTATACAGTCTAAGTGTTCCTCCTACCTGATCACCTGCCCTCCGCCCTGAACATTTACAAATCCCTCTCTAATTTTAATTTGACTATACTTTATAAAGGCCCGTTTTTTAATATACTGTAAACTTTATTGTATTTCTAATACTTCTTATTATTACGTTTAATTATACAGACTTGTGGATGTGAATGTGCCCGTGCGTGCGAGAGAGTGAGCTCTTTGCATGTAAGTGCCCCGGACACCAGTAAGAGCTCTTTTCATAGACACCAGATTTTACAATTTGTTTTCAATAGCAGAATAAAAGCAATATTTGTCATCATAAAACATCGACATTTTATGGTTAGGTTATATTAGGTTAGGTTAGGCTGCGTTAGGCTAGGATTGGTTAGGTTAAGTTGGATTAGGTTGTTATTGGGTTGGGTTAGGTTGGATTGGGTTAGGTTAAATTAGGTTAGGGTAGGTTAGACTGGGTTAGGATAGGCTAGCTTATATTGAGTTAGATTAGGGTAGATTAGATTAGGTTAGGTTAGATTGGGCTAGGTTGAGTTAAGTTAGGTTAGGCTAGGGTTTATTGGGTTAGGTTAGGGTAGATTGGGTTAGGTTAATTTAGGTTAGGCTAGGTTAGATTAGGTTAGGTTACGTTAGGGTAGATTGGGTTAGTTTAAGTTAGGTTAGATTAGCTTAGGTAGTGGTAAAGAAGTTTCATTTATTATTAAACATTACACCACAGTTGTTTTATACAGTTATAGCTTAAGTTAGGTTAGATTTGTTAGGTTAGGTTGAGTGACTGCTGACGACAGTGCAAACCAACATTGTTAAAAACACTGTCAACAAGTGTTCACAGACATTTAACACTCTAATGAGCCCCAAAATAACTTTACCAGGTAATAAAGTCACTAGATAGCTCAGGGACTGCGCGAATGTGCTAACCTGGTTGTAAAATTCATGAAAGGCTTAATTTGACGACACGCGACAGCAAGATGTGCCACTGGGATGTCTCTGTGCGCTATGAATATTTAACCAACCCTAATGGAATCACGCATGAGACGTGTTGGCAACTAAATTAGACAGTCTGGTGCGCTCCACACTGGGTACACATCGTTCCAACATAATGAATTCATTATCAACAGAAATCATATCGAATTTGCCATGAAGTCACCAGAAAAGTGTATTTGTGTCAACAACTTCAGTAAGTGGTAAACAATTATTAAGCTTATTGTGATGTTACAGAACAATACATTTCTAATGTACAATTTAAATAAATAAACGATAAAAAATGAAAAGAGACTGGCAATGTCTTGTGTAAACATATATAACTGTCTACTAATGGCTACTGTGTAAATTGCCAAGAAAAAAATTAAACGATAACAGAACTGTAGACACGTAGAAACAAAGTGAAAGATAGAGAACCTTACAGAGAGGATCGACAAATTCAACTTGTTAGGAAGAGTTAGTTGTAAGAAGGATCACAAGGAAAAAGGAAAGGAAGGGTAGAAAAGAACGCGTATAACTTTAAACGTCAGTGACAGATTAAATAGAAAGCTTTCAACGCAAGGTCGGGAAGGGAAGATAACCGCATCTTTAGCAGATGGGAACACTGTCCGATCTCTTATCTTTAATTATTCTTTTATATTACCGTGAGTATTATATAATTAAATAAGTTTCACTTTTCAAACCACAAACAAATCACAAAACCTTAATAATTCTTGCAAGGATAAGGAAGTAGGCCTATGACAAAATATTATTCTTTTAATTTTCAATTTCAACTGTTATGCAATTCAATCAATAATTCCGATACTCCAGCCAGTATTCCCTCACGCCATCCTATGTTCTCTCCTTTAAGCAAATATTCCCTTACTCCAACTAATATTTCCTCACTCTTAATATCAATCAATATTCCGTTACTCCATCCAGTATTCCCTCACGCCATCCTATGTTCTCTCACTCCAATCAATATTCCCTCACTCCAGCCAGTATTCCCTCACTCCACCCTATATTCTCACCCTCCAATCAATATTTTCTTACTCGATTCAATATTCCCTCACTCTAATCAATATTCCCTCACTCCATCCAATCTTCACGCACTCCATTCTATATTCCCTCACTCCATAAAATATTCTCGAACTCCTTTCAATATTCCCTCACTCCATTCAATATTCCCTCACTCCATCAAATAATCTCGCACTCCATCCAATATACCCTTACTCCATCCAATATTCCCTCACTCCATCCAATATTCCCTCACTACATCCAATATTCCCTCACTCCATCCAATATTCCCTCACTTCATCCAATATTTCCTCACTCCATCCAATATTCCCTCACTCCATCCAATATTCCGTCACTCCATCCAATATTCCCTCACTCCATCCAATATTCTCTCACTCCATCCAATATTCCCTCACTCCATCCAATATTCCCTCACTCCATCCAATATTTCCTCCCTCCATCCAATATTCCCTCACTCCATCCAATATTCCCTCACTACATCCAATATTCCCTCACTCCATCCAATATTCCCTCACTTCATCCAATATTCCCTCACTCCATCCAATATTCCCTCACTCCATCCAATATTTTCTTACTCGATTCAATATTCCCTCACTCTAATCAATATTCCCTCACTCTATCCAATATTCTCGCACTCCATTCTATATTCCCTCACTCCATCCAATATTCCCTCACTCCATTCAATATTCCCTCACTCCATCCAATATTCCCTCAATCCATCCAATATTCCCTCACTCCATCCAATATTTTCTTACTCGATTCAATATTCCCTCACTTCAATCAATATTCCCTCACTCCATCCAATATTCCGTCACTCCATCCAATATTCCCTCACTCCATCCAATATTCCTTCACTCCATCCAATATTTTCTTACTCGATTCAATATTCCCTCACTCTAATCAATATTCCCTCACACTATCCAATATTCTCGCACTTCATTCTATATTCTCTCACTCCATCCAATATTCTCGAACTCCTTTCAATATTCCCTCGCTCCATTCAATATTCCCTCACTCCATTCAATATTCCCTCACTCTAATCAATATTTCCTCACTCCATCCAATATTCTCGCACTCCATTCTATATTCCCTCACTCCATCCAATATTCCCTCACTCCATTCAATATTCCCTCACTCCATCCAATATTCCCTCTCTCCATTCAATATTCCCTCACTCCATTCAATATTCCCTCACTCCATTCAATATTCCCTCACACCATCCAATATTCCCTCACTCCATTCAATATTCCCTCACTCCATCCAATATTCCTCACTCCATCCAATATTTCCTCACTCCATCTAATATTCCCTCACTCCATCCAATATTCCCTCACTCCATCCAATATTCCGTCACTCCATCCAAAATTCCCTCACTCCATCCAATATTCCCTCACTCCATCCAATATTTTCTTACTCGATTCAATATTCCCTCACTCTAATCAATATTCCCTCACTCCATCCAATATTCTCGCACTCCATTCTATATTCCCTCACTCCATCCAATATTCTCGAACTCCTTTCAATATTCCCTCACTCCATTCAATATTCCCTCACCCCATCCAATATTCCCTCACTCCATCCAATATTCCCTCACTCCATCCAATATTTTCTTACTCGATTCAATATTCCCTCACTCTAATCAATATTCCCTCACTCCATCCAATATTCTCGCACTCCATTCTATATTCCCTCACTCCATCTAATATTCCCTCACTCCATTCAATATTCCCTCACTCCATTCAATATTCCCTCACTCTATTCAATATTCCCTCACTCCATTCAATATTCCCTCTCTCCATTCAATATTCCCTCACTCCATTCAATATTCCCTCACTCCATCCAATATTCCCTCACTCCATTCTATTTTCCCTCACTCCATCCAATATTTTCTTACTCGATTCAATATTCCCTCACTCTAATCAATATTCCCTCACTCCATCCAATATTCTCGCACTCCATTCTATATTCCCTCACTCCATCCAATATTCTCGAACTCCTTTCAATATTCCCTCACTCCATTCAATATCCCCTCACTCCATTCAATATTCCCTCACTCCATTCAATATTCCCTCACTCCATTCAATATTCCCTCACTCCATTCAATATTCCCTCACTCCATCCAATATTCCCTCACTCCATTCAATATTCCCTCACTCCATCCAATATTCCCTCACTCCATTCAATATTCTCTCACTCCAGTCAATATTCCCTCACTCCATTCAATATTCCCTCACTCCATCCAATATTCCCTCACTCCATTCAATATTCCCTCACTCCATTCAATATTCCCTCACTCCATCCAATATTCCCTCACTCCATTCAATATTCCCTCACTCCATTCAATATTCCCTCACTCCATTCAATATTCCCTCACTCCATCCAATATTCCCTCACTCCATCCAATATTCCCTCACTTCATCCAATATTCCCTCACTCCATCCAATATTCCCTCACTCCATCCAATATTTTCTTACTCGATTCAATATTCCCTCACTCTAATCAATATTCCCTCACTCTATCCAATATTCTCGCCCTCCATTCTATATTCCCTCACTCCATCCAATTTTCCCTCACTCCATTCAATATTCCCTCACTCCATCCAATATTCCCTCACTCCATCCAATATTCCCTCACTCCATCCAATATTTTCTTACTCGATTCAATATTCCCTCACTTCAATCAATATTCCCTCACTCCATCCAATATTCCCTCACTCCATCCAATATTCCCTCACTCCATCCAATATTTTCTTACTCGATTCAATATTCCCTCACTCTAATCAATATTCCCTCACTCTATCCAATATTCTCGCACTCCATTCTATATTCCCTCACTCCATCCAATATTCTCGAACTCCTTTCAATATTCCCTCGCTCCATTCAATATTCCCTCACTCCATTCAATATTCCCTCACTCTAATCAATATTTCCTCACTCCATCCAATATTCTCGCACTCCATTCTATATTCCCTCACTCCATCCAATATTCCCTCACTCCATTCAATATTCCCTCACTCCATCCAATATTCCCTCTCTCCATTCAATATTCCCTCACTCCATTCAATATTCCCTCACTCCATTCAATATTCCCTCACACCATCCAATATTCCCTCACTCCATTCAATATTCCCTCACTCCATCCAATATTCCTCACTCCATCCAATATTTCCTCACTCCATCTAATATTCCCTCACTCCATCCAATATTCCCTCACTCCATCCAATATTCCGTCACTCCATCCAAAATTCCCTCACTCCATCCAATATTCCCTCACTCCATCCAATATTTTCTTACTCGATTCAATATTCCCTCACTCCATCCAATATTCTCGCACTCCATTCTATATACCCTCACTCCATCCAATATTCTCGAACTCCTTTCAATATTCCCTCACTCCATTCAATATTCCCTCACCCCATCCAATATTCCCTCACTCCATCCAATATTCCCTCACTCCATCCAATATTTTCTTACTGGATTCTATATTCCCTCACTCTAATCAATATTCCCTCACTCCATCCAATATTCTCGCACTCCATTCTATATTCCCTCACTCCATCTAATATTCCCTCACTCCATTCAATATTCCCTCACTCTATTCAATATTCCCTCACTCCATCCAATATTCCCTCACTCCATTCAATATTCCCTCACGCCATTCAATATTCCCTCTCTCCATTCAATATTCCCTCACTCCATTCAATATTCCCTCACTCCATCCAATATTCCCTCACTCCATTCTATTTTCCCTCACTCCATCCAATATTTTCTTACTCGATTCAATATTCCCTCACTCTAATCAATATTCCCTCACTCCATCCAATATTCTCGCACTCCATTCTATATTCCCTCACTCCATCCAATATTCTCGAACTCCTTTCAATATTCCCTCACTCCATTCAATATCCCCTCACTCCATTCAATATTCCCTCACTCCATTCAATATTCCCTCACTCCATTCAATATTCCCTCACTCCATTCAATATTCCCTCACTCCATCCAATATTCCCTCACTCCATTCAATATTCCCTCACTCCATCCAATATTCCCTCACTCCATTCAATATTCTCTCACTCCAGTCAATATTCCCTCACTCCATTCAATATTCCCTCACTCCATCCAATATTCCCTCACTCCATTCAATATTCCCTCACTCCATTCAATATTCCCTCACTCCATCCAATATTCCCTCACTCCATTCAATATTCCCTCACTCCATTCAATATTCCCTCACTCCATTCAATATTCCCTCACTCCATCCAATAATATCGCACTCCATTCTATATTCCCTCACTCAATTTAATATTCTATTGTTCAACATACATTTCCTTCTACCTACCGATAAAATATATTTTTTTAACAATTATATTGGTGTAGCCTACTTTTGAAACAACCCACCCTATATTCTCTTTGTCTTTTTATGTAACCTTTTAGTGGGTTTCTTTATTACTATCAACAAATAAATTTTGATTTTATTTCAATTCTGTCGGTTGATTTATGTTTACAAATGAACTAATTGTTCATGAACTTTCTTTTAACCTTTAATATCTTAGTAATTCTATTTATTTAACTTATTCATTTTATTTGTTAAATATTTCTGATGTTTGAAGGCGAGTTGTATGCTACAATAAGTACAATGGCTTCTTATAAGGAGATTTGTAAGAGGTGGGTAGGACGAAGGAGGATTGGGTGACTAATCTATCCTTGTCTTTAGGATTGGGAAGAATTCGAAGGTCATGTGCAATAGAAAGAGAAATAAGTACTGAAAGAACCATTTGAAATTTAATTGAAGTAAACGCTTAACAACCATTACTTAGGTACTTAAATCATTTTAAATATATTAATTAATTTATTTAATTAATAAAGTCTACTGCAAATATTTAATTACATGTATAACAGGTATATCCAACCGTATTTTAATCTTATTATAGGACTCTTGTCTTCGGTGTTTGTAACGTTGGCAGCATATGTGATAGCAGTATGACATCATTCATGATAGATTAATCACGGGCATAACATCTGTGACTATGAACGTCAGCCTGTCGCTTTATCTTAAGGTTTCGGTGGCTAATTGTAGTTGTTGCCGGTGAAACACTCATTGTTTAATACATTGAAAGGGAGCTTCAATAACTTTATAAAAAAATATTCACCAAATACTGTAACTAAATAATAAATGGAAAACATTATAGAAAATTATGGAAAATAGAAAATATCAATTACAAGATATTAAATTAACTTTTTAGAACAGGAAGTTTTGTAATTAGCAACTTCAGGTCATTGACGATTGTTAACAAACAATCTCTATAGACAAACACTTGTCATTTTTGGGCTTTCTACTACTGCTAGGCTGTAATTTTATCTCCCTTGGAATTAGAAGTGGACAGAATGAGGCCATATTAAATGGAATGAGGGAATGTTGATTGGAGTGAGGGAATGTTGATTGGCGTGAGGAAATATTGAATAGTGAGGGAACATTGAAATGAGTGAGAGAATATTGAATAGAGTGCGATAATGTTAGATAGAGTGAGGGAATATTGGATGGAGTGAGGGAATATTGGATGGAGTGAGGGAATATTGCATGGAGTGAGAGAATATTGGATGGAGTGAGGGAATATTGAATGGAATGAGGGAATATTGGATGGAGTGAGGGAATATTGAATAGAGTGAGAGAATATTGGATGCAGTGAGGGAATATTGGATGGCATGAGGGAATATTGGATGGAGTGAGGGAATATTGGATGGAGTGAGAGAATATTGGATGGAGTGAGGGAATATTGGATGGAGTGAGGGAATATTGAATGGAGTGAGAGAATATTGGATGGAGTGAGGGAATATGGGATGGAGTGAGGGAATATTGAATAGAGTGCGATAATGTTAGATGGAGTGAGGGAATATTGAATGGAGTGAGGGAATATTGAATAGAGCAAGGGAATATTAAATGGAGTAAGGGAATATTGAATGGAGTGAGGAAATATTGGATGGAGTGAGGGAATATTGAATAGAGTAAGGGATTATTAAATGGAGTGAGGGAATATTGAATAGAGTGAGGGAATATTGAATGGAGTGAGGGAATATTGAATAGAGTGAGAGAATATTGAATGGAGTGAGGGAATATTGAATAGAGTAAGGGAATATTAAATGGAGTAAGGGAATATTGAATGGAGTGAGGAAATATTGGATGGAGTGAGGAAATATTGGATGGAGTGAGGGAATATAGAATAGAGTGAGGGAATATTGAATGGAGTGAGGGAATATTGAATAGAGTGACAGAATATTGAATGGAGTGAGGGAATATTGAATAGAGTAAGGGAATATTAAATGGAGTAAGGGAATATTGAATGGAGTGAGGAAATATTGGATGGAGTGAGGGAATATTGAATAGAGTGAGGGAATATAGAATAGAGTGAGGGAATATTGAATGGAGTGAGGGAATATTGAATAGAGTGAGAGAATATTGGATGGAGTGAGGGAATATTGGATGGAGTGAGGGAATATTGAATGGAGTGAGGGAATATTGAATAGAGTAAGGGAATATTAAATGGAGTAAGGGAATATTGAATGGAGTGAGGAAATATTGGATGGAGTGAGGGAATATTGAATAGAGTAAGGGAATATTAAATGGAGTGAGGGAATATTGAATAGAGTGAGGGAATATTGAATGGAGTGAGGGAATATTGAATAGAGTAAGGGAATATTAAATGGAGTAAGGGAATATTGAATGGAGTGAGGAAATATTGGATGGAGTGAGGGAATATTGAATAGAGTGAGGGAATATAGAATAGAGTGAGGGAATATTGAATGGAGTGAGGGAATATTGAATAGAGTGAGAGAATATTGGATGGAGTGAGGGAATATTGGATGGAGTGAGGGAATATTGAATGGAATGAGGGAATATTGAATAGAGTAAGGGAATATTAAATGGAGTGAGGGAATATTGAATGGAGTGAGGAAATATTGGATGGAGTGAGGGAATATTGGATGGAGTGAGGGAATATTGAATGGAATGAGGGAATATTGAATAGAGTAAGGGAATATTAAATGGAGTAAGGGAATATTGAATGGAGTGAGGAAATATTGGATGGAGTGAGGGAATATTGAATAGAGTAAGGGAATATTAAATGGAGTGAGGGAATATTGAATAGAGTGAGGGAATATTGAATGGAGGGAGGGAATATTGAATAGAGTGTGAGAATATTGAATGGAATGAGGGAATATTGAATAGAGTAAGGGAATATTAAATGGAGTAAGGGAATATTGAATGGAGTGAGGAAATATTGGATGGAGTGAGGGAATATTGAATAGAGTAAGGAAATATAAATGGAGTGAGGGAATATTGAATAGAGTGAAGGAATATTGAATGGAGTGAGGGAATATTGAATAGAGTGAGGGAATATTGAATGGAGTGAGGGAATATTGAATAGAGTAAGGGAATATTGTATGGAGGGCGATAATATTGGATGGAGTGAGGTAATATTGAATGGAGTGAGGAAATATTGAATGTAGTGAGGGAATATTAAATGGAGTAAGGGAATATTGAATGGAGTGAGGGAATATTGAATAGAGTAAGGGAATATTGAATAGATTGAGGGAATATTGTATGGAGGGCGATAATATTGGATGGAGTGAGGGAATATTGAATGGAGTGAGGAAATATTGAATGTAGTGAGGGAATATTAAATGGAGTAAGGAAATATTGAATGGAGTGAGGGAATATTGTATGGAGTGAGGGAATATTGAATGGAGTGAGGTAATATTGAATGTAGTGAGGGAATATTAAATGGAGTGACGGAATATTGAATGGAGTGAGGGAATATTGAATGGAGTGAGGGAATATTGGATGGAGTGAGATAATATTGAATGGAGTGAGGAAATATTGAATGTAGTGAGGGAATATTAAATGGAGTAAGGGAATATTGAATGGAGTGAGGGAATATTGAATGGAGTGAGGGAATATTAAATGGAGTAAGAGAATATTGAATGGAGTGAGGAAATATTGAATGTAGTAAGGCAATATTAAATGGAGTAAGGGAATATTGAATGGAGTGAGGGAATATTGAATGGAGTAAGGGAATATTGGATGGAGTGAGGTTATATTGAATGGAGTGAGGAAATATTGTATGGAGGGCGATAATATTGGATGGAGTGAGGGAATATTGAATAGAGTGAGGATATATTAAATGTAGTGAGGGAATATTAAATGGAGTAAGGGAATATTGAATGGAGTGAGGGAATATTGAATGGAGTGAGGGAATATTAAATGGAATGAGGGAATATTGAATAGATTGAGGGAATATTGAATAGAGTGAGGAAATATTGAATAGAGTGAGGGAATATTGAATGGAGTGAGGGAATATTGAATAGAGTAAGGGAATATTAAATGGAGTAAGGGAATATTGAATGGAGTGAGGGAATATTAAATGGAATGAGGGAATATTGAATAGATTTTGGGAATATTGAATGGAGTGAGAGAATATTGAATAGAGTGAGGGAATATTGAATGGAGTGAGGGAATATTGAATAGAGTGAAATAATATTAGATTGAGTGAGGGAATATAGGATGAAGCTAAGGGTATTGGTTTGAGAAAGGGAATATTGGATCGAGTAAGGGAATATTGAAAAGTGGAAGGAAATATTGAATGTCGTGAGGGAATATTGAATGTAGTGAGGGAATATTGAATGTAGTTTAGGGATTGTTTGAGACTTCCTCGTTGGACACTGTATAAAGACCTGCAAGTCAGTACAGTTGGCATTCTTCCACATAAGAGTCAAGTTCCTTTTAAGTAGTTGAGCATAACTATTGTATGTAATCTTAAGCAGGTTTTCGGCTTACCGAAACGATGCCTTGAGGCTAGAAAGTAAATTAGTAAAAAATTCGATTATAAACTCTCCTAGACTAGGAGATGGTGAAGATGCCCGTTGTCGTATAAAAAGTTGAATCTCTGAGGGTGGACCTATGAGGGTGAACCTATGGGGGTGGACCTATGAGGGTGGTAAGACCATGAAGTAACTTATACAATTGTTAAACTCTGTGTACGGGATGGAATAAAGGCAGTTAAGTTAAGACTGTCCTCTAACTGTCCTTTGGCATATTGTGGCAACACGGATCATTTTCATCAGAAACGCGCAAGTGAACTGATTTTTTTAAACGCATTCATAGATTAGTGCAGTATATTTTATTAACTTGTCTTAAAACTAAATCAAACATAACCCTAAAACAAATAATACGTCTGACAAATTTTATTGTGTAATATTAAGTATAATTGTCATCCTTATCGAAGCTTTGAATGAAAAGTTAGAAAGGAAGGTCTCTGGGTGATGACGTGAGACTTTACAACAAAACCATGCACAGTGATAATGCTGTACTTTCATGAAAATACATATAACTCGTTTAACCAAAGGGGAGTATTAAGAGGGTATTTAAAATAATTTAATAGGATGTTTAAAAGGCTATTTTAGTGGTAAACCACCACACCCCGTAATGATGTGTGAGAGTGCTAAATTACTATCGGGATGAGTTAAGAAGATTTACATAGGAGGGCTGAGGCCCAGATTTATTCCAGCGTTAAGAAATACGTTTTCCAGCTTTCTGCATTTCTCTTCGTTACGATACCAACAGCTTAGCTGCCCGGCAGTTAACTCTCGATAATTAAATATTGATCAGTACCCCAGATAGCTACCCCCCTAAAGTGGTTCCCACCCCACTACGGTAATGGACACCTGTTAGCTCTCCACTCCCTTATTATTTCACTTTTAATTTAACTCTTACATTAAAGTTCACGCAATAAAAAAGTCTTGAAGATTTTGCTGAGGTGAGTTGTACGACGTTTTAGAGGAATAAAATCATCTTGTTTCACATGCACTCCTTTCCGGTTCGTCCTTATTAATTGTTGATTTATTTTTATATTTTAATTTATTCTTAGCCAGTCTTAGTGTAGTTACTAAAGGATGTGACAGATTCTGATAACGCTAAAACTTTATGTAGCAAAAATCTTTAAACTGTATAAGGTAAATTATTCTTGTTATTGAAGTGGTTTATCTTAAATTCAGACATATATATTTATATGTATTATATATTATAACACTGGAGAGGAGAAACGCCAACTTCACCAAGCTTATCACTCCTTAATAAAATTATTTTTAATATGCTCACTTACAAATGATCGAAGGTTTCCCATTGAAAACGAAAGATTATCATGCATTAATTTACTTAATGAATGAATGAATAATTAATTTATGACTAAAATTCACAAATAATAATATCTGCTAATTGACTATATTGCGAAATATTTATCTACTGTATTTAACTGACAGACGTAACACAAAAACACTTAAAATCATACGAACCCCTAAAGAAATAAACACTTCTAGAAACGACCTATAAACAAGCATATTTCTGTACTCTAATGGTGCATCCTCGACGGAACAGTAGCGACAGGTACGAGAATAGTTGAAATAATAACATTTTAGTTACGCGCTTTAAGTTACAACAAAAGAATGCAAACCAAAATGATTGGAATACAAAAATTACATTTTAAACAAATTTAATTTGATCTTTTAATAACGAATACTTACTACGTCTGCACCAGAAGTAACGATTTATTAACTTTATTTGGAATTTATAACTTTAGGGGCGTTCCATGACAACACTCTCTGTCCTACGTTGCTGTCACTGGTATCCTACACTAAACACTTCAGGACAATCTTTCGATTCTACACGCTACCCACGAAGGTACAAGTGGTTCAAGATCGTTGTTTGTTGGTCGAGGGGGGAGGGGAGCAAAGCTCTCCTCACGCCTATATATAGCGACCGCAGAGAACGATTGGTGTCACTCTAGTTTGTAACTTTTGTTTGCTAGATTGTAATTTTGTAATAAGACCCTTCTGGTAATGATGACATGGTCATCGAAATGTACTTAAGGGTTTAATTTTAAGTAACTTGTTTTATTTGTTATTTTTTATTATTTTTGTGGTATTGGGGTGCTTTCTAATATTTTCATTGTAATATATTGTACCACTGTGCTCTTGATATTGCATTTTATTTGATTCAATCAATAAGAAAAAACCATTAGTGAGGCCCATCCTTAATTAGGGTCCTAAGAACAAATATATTTTGGATGAATAATTCTTTCCTATCGAGTATGATTTCTTTCCGGTACAAATGTGTTTAAGTCGCTTAAAGCTACCTTCGCTTACAGTGGAAATATTCGAAACAACCCCTATAACACACGAAAATTATAAAAAATAATTTATAATACAAATTTCTTTCAGGTTAAACCCTTATGTACATTTCGATGACCATGTCATCATCTTCAGAGGGGTTTATTAAAAAACTACAATTTAGAATGCAAAGTTACGAACTAGAGTGACAGCTTTCGTTTAGTTCATCAAATATATTTTACACCCTTAAAAAACAAGACTGTTTCCTACCTCCCACACTATGAACCTTTCTTGTCCCTGCCCACAACTCACCAAACACATTCATTACATTCAATGTTTCTTTACTGATAACAAGTGCTTATTTCAGCGAATATGCTAAGACATATGTACAAAGCTACACTAATGTTTGGTTAAAGTATTATAGAACATCATTATAACAAACAATACGTATATAAAAACACCAATGTTTCTAAATGTTTGTAATATTAGAGGTTCCACTCAGCAACAATAGAGTACAATGGCGGGCTTAATATTTACTCCGGTTCGTTGTAGCGAGTTTTCTTTCATTCCTAAAATGTTTGTTCCGTTACTCTGAGCTCAGTGACTGTACCCAGCGCAGTATATTATCAATTTGAATGCTACTGAACAAAATAATAAAAAATAAACCGACATTTCAATTCAGCTAAATCGAAACCTATTACAAAACCGCTGCATAAAATCATAAAACCGTTCCAGGACAGTAAAGTTTGTGACTCACAGTGTTCGCTTTAAGGTTGTAATATTCCTTTAACAGCTCCAGCCCAGAAGAAAAGTTTTTAAATGCATATTCATTTCGGTTTTATACATTTATAAAAGAGTAATACCGTGGTATTGCCACAACCGTTCTCATTTCGACTCGTCATTTTGCTTCTGGGGGAGTTGCAAATTTTACTTGTATTACTTTAATAAACATATATATACTTTCCTAAGAGTACACGACTGACAATTGGCCATACAACAAGATCCCGCTTGTAGCAAAGTGAAAAAAGCGTGTGCGTAATAAATGCAACAAATAAATAAATAATCAAAATTTAATAATTTACTTAATTGGGTGTGGTAATTTGTGTGGTGGGATAGGTTTTGCATTTCATGATTTTAACTATATATATGTATACTAGGGGCTTGTAGGGGCAAATGCTGCTATTCATATTGAAATAAAATTTTAAACTTTTGTATAGTAATTTTACTTTTTAATGGAAATTAATTTAATATAATTCAAATTTTTCATAACAACTAAATTTTTGTAAATGCGTTTTCAATTTGATTTTTGTTGCCAATCGTATTATCAATATGCACCTTTAACCCATCTCGAGATTTTACTCGACTTATTGCAACCTAAAGTTAAGCATGTGTAAACACAGGTTTGGTCGATTGAAGCCTTACTTGTAGTTATTGAAAATGTAAGTCTTAAAGGAAATTGCTTTCTTTTTCGTTTGAAATGGCACGTTAGGATCCGTTGATATTAGTTTAATTATTGGTACAAATATGATGTTTCCTTTCCCATAACGAGTAATTATTTCTAATTTAATACAATCGTCAAACATATCTAGTACGATAAGACGTAAAACCTGATCCAAAGTTCATGTATCAAATTAGTCTTTAATACTGGTAAAATATTTGTACTCAGCTGTCTTTAATATAATATTTGTACAACTGTTTCTCAGCTGAAATATTTTAAAATCATACTCAGCTGTTTTTCATTGCAATGTATTTCTTAGGGAGATTTTTGGTAACTTTAACTTCCTAAAACCCTATAAATGTTATAAATTGAGATAAACCTATATTTTCCCCGCTCCTTCGTGTCAATACCTTTAATTTGAGCCATCTCCCAGCTCTGTACGACCTTCCAAGCTCCCACAATTTTTCTCAGATATTCGGCTTATTCGGAAATTATATATATATATATATATATATATATATATATATATATATATATATATATATATATATATATATATATATACATAACTGGGATCGATTTCAACTGTCGTTACATCTCTGCCCCCAATTACTAATTTTGTTTCTGTCATATGTTAGTTCCTCTTGTAATCATTGCTTTGTCGAAGTCATCACGCCAACTTCTTCGTGGCCATCCTTTCTTTTTTTTCAGGAAGATTCCACTCAAGTACCTTTAAAGGCCACCTGTCTTCTGCCATCTTCTTTACAAGTCCAAACCATGTCAGAACATCCCTTTGATTCGTTCAAGTAAGTGCAATTGGTCCTTTATCAACCTCCGTGGCTTTACCCCAGGACGGGCCCTCAAATTGCGAGAGACGGTTAGGCGAAACAGGAAACCCGTAACTACTATGTACATGGTTGAGTGATTAAACTCTGTGACACCTGTTTGTGGCCAAACTACACGACCACGAACTAAAGCTCCAACCCCATTTGTTAACATTTACTAACGGGAACTCTCTGACGCAAAGATAAAACCCTTCCGACACGTCAGCGCCTTCATTGTTCCGAATAGACTATCTGTCAAAGCTTTGAATCTTTCTAAAGACAAACGAATGCGCGTAATATTTCTCATCACAAGCAAGAGCTGTTGCAATTATACTAAGCCAGGACTAAATGCGGGGCTATAAATAAAACTGTATTTCCTTTTCACTTTGCCTTAGTGAGATCTCTAGAGCAGTCCCTATTGAATTGTCTAAAGGGCAAAGTTCAGCCCTTTGCTGATCCAGGCTGCTCGCTGTCACTACAATGCGTTTGAAAGGCTCGGTGTGTGTTTGTGTGTGTGTGCGCGTGTGTGCGTGCGTGTGTGTGCGTGTGTGTGTGTGTGTGTGGTTGTGTGTGTGTGTGTGTGTGTGTGTGTGCGCGCGCGCGTGCGTGCGCGTGTGTATATATATATATATACTATTGTAGCATGTAGCCTACCCTTAATACATGCACTAAATTTCTGCTATTTTTTCCTTTTTTTATTGAAAATAGAATCATATGTTAATTGTTTCACCCAGGTAAAACGCTAGAAATAATTTAATAATAATTGTCACTAACGAAGACATTTGTGACAAATGGTTTTTTGTAAATCCCTAAGACTATTGAAAAAGTAATTTAATTTCAAATATATTTCTTATCATAACTTACTCCAAAGTAAACTCTATTTGTGTTTACAAATATGTGTCAAAGTTAACCATCGAGCTACATGTATTTCTCCCAGCAAATGTCTTGTGCGTACGATCGGAGAAACTTTCTTTAATATGAAACTAGTCAAGTAATTGTCGAACTTATTTGTGTCTTTTAATTTATACAATGTTTTATTGCTTTATATGGTGTAAGACATTTTAACTTTTTGTTTTGTTATGTCTATTCTCATACGACTATGTTTATTTTATGGTAGGGTACATAGAGAACCATATGGTTCCTGGATTGATTCTGCGAGTGTGTTTTACTGACATTTAAAACAGCTGTTTGGTATTTTTGGACTCTATTGAACACGTGCATTTTATTCAGTTTATAAAGTTTAAGCCAAATTTAATATTAAATTAAACATATAAGTTTATAATTGTAATCGTTAATTATTAAAACATACTAGTTTTGGAGAACATTCTGCCTTTAACAGGGATGAACTCATCACAGTGTAAGCCCATCACTAATGAAGATGGCATGATCGCCGATACTAGTCTGGTTAAATAAGCTCGTGTTTAGTGAAGGTTTGTTAGCTCAGCTGTGAGTAGCCATATATTAATCCCTTAATAAACTTAATTAGAAGTGTCTTTTTCAATGACGTCAAAATTTTTAGAAAATTAATTTTTTGTATTCACCTTAATTAATGTAAATATAACCAGAAAATAGTAGTTTTAAAACCATATGTAAAATAGTATTTATTTTTTAGTAAATCTATTTAAACATATTTGAAACTCTTTGGCATTTTTACCCCTAGACCCTGTGAATTGTTAAATATTTTAGAAATTTTTCGTAAATTTTTAAAACGTAATTCTTAAGATTTTTTTAAAGCACTAAAACTGTTACAACAAATAACTTTTACATAATGAATTGTTATATAAATATTCTCATAAAGGTACTGAAAAGTAATGATGTGTTTCGCCTTATGCTTTAGGATCAGCTTTAATATTTTGTCTGTTTGCTTCATGATCCTACTCAGTCTCGTGTACAAGAGACGCAATCCAATTTAGTCGACCGTTCGGGTCACCTCAGCAGCAGACGTGAATGAAGTCGGTGGCTAACCCACGGTTACAATCCCCTGACATGCGGTTATGCTGTGTGTAATGGGAGAACCCATCAACAGATGCTAACCAGATAAACTGCTTACCGACACTGTCTCCATGGGTATATTTAGGTTTAGGACTAAAGCAATTGGTAAACTGAAAACATTTATCGACCTGGACTATATATGTCCATGGACTTTTATAAAAACTTTAAAACCAAATATACCTATTCATAAGAATGTTTTCATCTCGTGCTTTTTAGAAGGTAATATTGCTTTCATACGTCTTTGTTTTTCTTTTGTCACATTTACTGCAGGTACGAATATTCTTTAATATATGAGGCATGTTGCGGTTAATTATTCTATTTAATTTATGTTAATTAGGTCACTTGTAATGAAACTAATTTTTTATCTAATTCCTAATCAAACTATTTTTAATAAAAATTAAATTCATTTTCACTTAAGTGCAATTTGTCCTTAACCCCGCCCTCTACTACCTTCACAGCATTAGGACCCGCCCACTCAGAGCAGGAATGGATGTTACTCATTGTTGCAACTAGTGACTCAATCCTTTTAAAACCATGCAACCTTTCTTGAGAATTATGCAATATTTTTTAAAAAAATATTCTCGCTAACTATTTAAAATTTTATCGAACGCAATATTTTTTAAAAAAATATTCTCGCTAACTATTTAAAATTTTATCGAACGACCATATTTTATCTGCTAGGAATGAAAATCACTATGTATATATACTGTGCATGTGTGTGTGTGTGCGTGGCCATATACATGTATAATGTAGAATATAGTTACATAAAAATTGTATATAATGTAATGCATATATACATTATATATGTAACTTTGCAACACTGTGTTCTTTTATTCACTTATCACTATCATCATAATGTACTTAAACAAGAATCTTACTTTGTATATATTTGCCGGTCGACTTTCAAGTACTTTAATTACGTGTCCTCATTTTCGAGTAATAACGTACATATGTATATATATGTGTATATATATATATATATATATATATATATATATATATATATAAACACACATGTTCATCATGACACTATTGAAATGTAAATAAACGTTTAGCCTAAGATATCTGAGTTGAGTAAGTACAGAGTCAAGGTAGGAAAACTCCTGTTTTGATTCATGGCAGAAACTGTCAATGCTCTAAAATAAATCATCCACGAGGAAGCGTTGCTCGATATTTATGGAAGGGGCTGTGAAATATTGCCTGGGAAAATATCCAAATACAAGGGTTCCCTTTTATCATCAAGGTCCTTTGTGTGCACGCAAGACAACTTTAGACAGTAGATGGGATTATCATTGCGCGATAATACTCACTTCCTGAGTGACGTCAACGGGAAATATTGAGACGCGAGTGTTTTATTTTGTTTTTCTAATTCTGTACATTTTTCTCTGCCTCTACCTATTATGTACCTAATATAATGTTCTCTCTTTACCATCTATCTGAAAATATTATATGTTTATAATGTGTTTTTTCTTCATTTCTCTCTCAATGATATTCTATATTTAAACTCTCTCTGTATCTTTTTAATTTTTTGTTGTTTCCACTGTCTCTCTCAATAATATATTCTGTCTCTCTATATTTTTAATGTTCTACCTTTCTCTTCAACTCTCTCAAATTTATTATCTGTTTAATCTGCCTTTATATCTTTTTAAATTATATATCTTTCTCTCTTAATTTCTCAACAATATTAGTTAACCAATCTGTCTCTATATCTTTTTATTATCTATCTTTCTCTCTAAATCTCCTAATAATATTATGTGTCTAATCTCTTTCTATATCTTTTTAATATTCAACCTTTCTCTTTGACTCTGTCAATAACATTATGTGTTTAATCTGGCTCTATATCTTTTTCAATTATTTATCATTCTCTCTAAATCTCTTAATAATATTATGTGTCTAATCTCTCTCTATATCATTTTAATTATCCATTTTCTCTCTAACTCTCTCAATATTATTATATGTCTAATCTGGCTCTATATCTTTTTAATTATCTTTCTCTCTCTCTAAATCTCTCTATAATATTATGTGACTTATCTCTCTATATTCTTTTTTAATTATATATCTTTCTCTTTAAATCCATCAATATTATTATGTGTCTAATCTGGCTCTATATCTTTTTAATTATCTATCTTTCTCTCTAAATCTCTCTATAATATTATGTGACTTATCTCTCTATATTCTTTTTTAATTATATATCTTTCTCCTTAAATCCATCAATATTATTATATGTCTAATACGTCTCTTTATTGTTTAACTTATTTTGTAACGTGACGCAGAATCTCAGATAGTCAAGTATGAGTCATGTGATACAATGTTTATATCATATAACTTTAAAAGTAAACAAACACAAAATTGAGTTTCTAATTACTACGAAATTTCTAAGTAATTAATACCTAAGAAATATAAACTTTTAATTTTAAAAAACTACATAATTTATTGTCTTATCGATAATGGATGAAATATAAATTATATATAAAACTAAGATCTTAAATTCCTTGTAAAATAGCTTAGAAAAATTCACACAAATAAAAATAGTATCTTTTTCCAATTTGCAATATACATACAGTAATTAACTAAAATTTTCCAACCAAATATTTCGAATTTCCGATTATCCGTTTAGAGTCTGTCCCAATAGATTCGGATGGTTGGATTTTCACCCTACTTATGGAATTTAAACATCAGTTTTATAAGGTTTCGTAAAACGTAAACGCCCAACTAATGCTATAAGATATATTACACATATTTAATTACATTTACATAGCTATCCGGACTTTAGTTTATTTTGTAAGTTTGTAAAAACTTACCGAAACAGAATGTTTTCGATCGCTCCATGGCGATCTTCTTCAGTGTGTAACTTTTCCGCTTGGAGCTGTTAGGTTAGGCGGTGACGGCTTTAAAGGCAGATTTTCGATAGTGTCAATAAGTATGTGTGATTTGTATTAGGTTTGTTCGTTTATTATGTTTGTATTTTGTGTGTTGTGTATTTTTCAATTTCATATTGTTCTAGTGTGTTGAGATGTGGTCCTTTCTTGTTGACGTGTAAGATTTCTAGGTTATGGTAAATGTCTATGTATTTGTGTTCTGTTTCTTTTATGTGATTGTAAAATGCTGAGTTGGTGTTGTGTTTGTGTTTCTCGACTCTTTGTTTGAAGCTGTGACCTGTTTCCCCAGTGTAGAATTTGTTGCTTTGTGCACAGTTTAATTTGTATACGCCTGGTGTTTGTAGTTTACCTTTGTTAATGGTGTCGTGTTGTATTTTATGTTGTAAATTGTTATTAGTTTTGTATGCTATTTTGTATCCTGTGTGTTGTTTAGTTTGTGGGCTATTTTATTTGATGGTATTGTGATGTATTTGTTTTCTCTGTCTGTGGTGTTAATTTTAGTGTTTTTTTAAATATTGTGCCATAGTTTGTCTATAATTGTGATGTATCTATTTGTGTATGTAAAATATGTATTTGTGTCTGGTTCTTTGTTTATGTTTTCTGAGGTCATTGGAACTTTTTTAAGTCTCTGGAGCATGGATTTGAATGCAGAGTGTTTGTGTTGGATAGGGTGGTTTGAGGTGTTGTGGATAAGTGTGTCTGTTGTTATGGTGTAAATGTTGAAGCTTGTTTTTGTGTGTGGCTTTTTGTTATGTTGAGATCGAGGAAGTTTAGGGATAGGTTGGTTTCAATCTCTGAGGTGAAGTGGGGTTTTTGGTGTATTTTATTAGTGTAGGTGAGGCGTTTTACGCATTGTCGGTTGTTGCCTCTGTATAGTGTTATGATTTCATCGACCTATCTGTGCCAGTAAATGTGCGTGTGTATTGTTTGTGAGTATGTTGGTGTTTTCTATGTGTTGTAGTAAGCAATTTCGCTTAGGACACTGCTGATAGGACTTCTCGTGGGTAGGCCATCTTGTCGTGAATGGAAGTTTGAGTTGTAAGTGAAATGATTTTGTTTGATGATGTCTTGGAGAATGTTTAGGATTTCGGTGACTTGGGTTTCTGATATGTTCTTGTGTATTAATTGGGTCTCTAGAATGTTGAAGGTTTCGGATACAGGTATGTTAGTGTACTTGCTTGTTATGTCGAGTGATAGTAGTGTTGAATTGTGTGGTATGTTAACGTCTTTTATTTTTTTTATGAACTTTGTTTTGTTTTTTATGTGTGTTTCTGTGTTTAACTAACTTGAAACAATGTAAAAGTGATTAATTAAGTTTCACCGAACGTAACGGACTACAAAACTCAAGGGCGTTACACATAGTTGCAACATTTGTTTTACTTCAATCATTTTTTTACATATCAGCGCTCTTTTCGAAGATCCTACATCATCTAAGGCTCTAAGTTTGGTTTCTAAGATAAACAGGTCTTCAATTAACGAAATACACAGGGTGAAAATTTAAAAGATTTTAGAAAGGCAAAGCACAATAATCTTATTACTGTACTTTGTGGATTATATTAGAATCAAACGCAAGACGAACAATTCTTTTCATGTAAGAATAATAGAGAGGTATGTGGCAGAATTAGAGTTAGAATAAGAATAATAGAGGTATGTGGCAGAATAAGAATAATAGAGGTATGTGACAGAATAAGAACAATAGAGATGTATGTGGCGGAATTAGAGTTATAATAAGAATAATAAAGAGGTATGTGATCGAATAAGAATAATAGAGATGTATGTGGCGGAATTAGAGTTATAATAAGAATAATAAAGAGGTATGCGGCAGAATAAGAATAATAGAGGTATGTGATCGAATAAGAATAATAGAGATGTATGTGGCGGAATTAGAGTTATAATAAGAATAATAAAGAGGTATGCGGCAGAATAAGAATAATAGAGGTATGTGATCGAATAAGAATAATAGAGATGTATGTGGCGGAATTAGAGTTATAATAAGAATAATAGAGAGGTATGCGGCAGAATAAGAATAATAGAGATGTATGTGACAGAATAAGAATAATAGAGATGTACGTGGCAGAATAAGAATAATAGAGGTATGTGACAGTAAGAATAATAGAGATGTATGTGGCGGAATTAGAATAATAGAGATGTATGTGGCGGAATTAGAGTTATAATAAGAATAATAAAGAGGTATGCGGCAGAACAAGAATAATAGAGGTATGTGACAGAATAAGAATAATAGAGATGTATGTGGCGGAATTAGAGTTAGAATAAGAATAATAGAGAGGTATGCGGCAGAATAAGAATAATAGAGATGTATGTGACAGAATAAGAATAATAGAGATGTACGTGGCAGAATAAGAATAATAGAGGTGTATGTGGCGGAATTAGAGTTATAATAAGAATAATAAAGAGGTATGCGGCAGAATAAGAATAATAGAGGTATGTGATCGAATAAGAATAATAGAGATGTATGTGGCGGAATTAGAGTTATAATAAGAATAATAAAGAGGTATGCGGCAGAATAAGAATAATAGAGGTATGTGATCGAATAAGAATAATAGAGATGTATGTGGCGGAATTAGAGTTATAATAAGAATAATAGAGAGGTATGCGGCAGAATAAGAATAATAGAGATGTATGTGACAGAATAAGAATAATAGAGATGTACGTGGCAGAATAAGAATAATAGAGGTATGTGACAGTAAGAATAATAGAGATGTATGTGGCGGAATTAGAATAATAGAGATGTATGTGGCGGAATTAGAGTTATAATAAGAATAATAAAGAGGTATGCGGCAGAACAAGAATAATAGAGGTATGTGACAGAATAAGAATAATAGAGATGTATGTGGCGGAATTAGAGTTAGAATAAGAATAATAAAGAGGTATGTGGCAGAATAAGAATAATAGAGGTATGTGATCGAATAAGAATAATAGAGAGGTATGTGGCAGAATTAGAGTTAGAATAAGAATAATAGAGATGTATGTGGCAGAATAAGAATAATAGAGAGGTATGTGGCAGAATAAGAGTTAGAATAAAAATAATAGAGAGGTACGTGGCAGAATAAGAATAATAGAGGTATGTGACAGAATAAGAATAATAGAGAGGTACGTGGCAGAATAAGAATAATAGAGGTATGTGACAGAATAAGAATAATAGAGATGTATGTGGCGGAATTAGAGTTAGAATAAGAATAATAAAGAGGTATGTGGCAGAATAAGAATAATAGAGGTATGTGACAGAATAAGAATAATAGAGATGTATGTGGCGGAATTAGAGTTAGAATAAGAATAATAAAGAGGTATGTGGCAGAATAAGAATAATAGAGGTATGTGACAGAATAAGAATAATAGAGGTATGTGACAGAATAAGAATAATAGAGATGTATGTGGCGGAATTAGAGTTAGAATAAGAATAATAAAGAGGTATGTGGCAGAATAAGAATAATAGAGGTGTGTGATCGAATAAGAATAATAGAGAGGTATGTGGCAGAATTAGAGTTAGAATAAGAATAATAGAGATGTGTGTGGCAGAATAAGAATAATAGAGAGGTATGTGGCAGAATAAGAGTTAGAATAAAAATAATAGAGAGGTACGTGGCAGAATAAGAATAATAGAGGTATGTGACAGAATAAGAATAATAGAGAGGTACGTGGCAGAATAAGAATAATAGAGGTATGTGACAGAATAAGAATAATAGAGAGGTACGTGGCAGAATAAGAATAATAGAGGTATGTGACAGAATAAGAATAATAGAGAGGTACGTGGCAGAATAAGAATAATAGAGGTATGTGACAGAATAAGAATAATAGAGATGTATGTGGCAGAATAAGAATAATAGAGAGGTACGTGGCAGAATAAGAATAATAGAGGTATGTGACAGAATAAGAATAATAGAGGTATGTGACAGAATAAGAATAATAGAGAGGTACGTGGCAGAATAAGAATAATAGAGAGGTACGTGGCAGAATAAGAATAATAGAGGTATGTGACAGAATAAGAATAATAGAGGTATGTGACAGAATAAGAATAATAGAGAGGTACGTGGCAGAATAAGAATAATAGAGGTATGTGACAGAATAAGAATAATAGAGGTATGTGACAGAATAAGAATAATAGAGAGGTACGTGGCAGAATAAGAGTTAGAATAAGAACAATAGAGATATGTTGATGAACAAGAGGCCTAGATTCGTTCATAGATCTACATTTAGAGGTAAACGGAAGGCGCAAGTTTTTGTCATTTTTACGGTATTTAAACAAACAAAGTTTTACAGCTGACACTTAAGTAACTCGCGACTCACAAAGTGTTTCGGATATACTTATGTTTAAAATATTACTTCGTGCGTATTGAGTTAGTCCCAAGCCATCCTCAGCCCCAGTATGTCCGTTCCTACAATCTAGGTCAGAAGCATACATACATTTATTAGCCGATGCTGGGGTAGTACTACCCCTATTTATAGTTACAATATCACTTGGCTCCAATACTGAAAACGTCAGCGTTTTATTTATCAACAATACGAGCATCTTGCAAAGTAAATTGAAGTTGTTACGATATCTCAGGATGCACCAGGTTTTGCTAAATCTTTTGTCAGTTGCAATATATATATATATATTATAATAAAGATGATTATTTTTCTTGATTTGTTATAATTATTAAATAACTTCAAAAAGTTCATAATCAAGATATATTTTATTCAACATTTACAATTATGCTGAAGCTTTTCGCCGGAGTATAGTTCCAGCATTCTCAAAGACTACTGCGAATACACATATATATATATATATATATATATATATATATATATATATATATATATATATATATATATATATACATATATATACATATATATATATATATATATATATATATATATATATATATATATATATATGTCGGTTATTATACTAAGTTTCGTAGGGGATTTACAAGTATAATAATAAGTAAATTTTTTTTTGATTGAAAAACATATATTTCGCTACATTCACATATAATTTGTAATATGAAGTTTCACTAAACATTTTAACGTTGGGAGTCAACTTGCCAAATCAAATGTTACAAAATATTTCCAAATAAAAATATTCGCTGGTTTTTAATAATCTAAACATTTTTACTTAGAATAATACTTATAAAATAAAAAAAACTATTTTTATTAATATTCAAATAATGTTTAGACATCTAAGAAAATGTTTTGCTAATACAATATATCTATTGATTGTTTACATTCAGAGACATTTTTCACAAACGCGTGCGCGTGCACGAAATGTGCGTTTTATATTAGATTTATTTTAATAATTGTGAGAAATTTGAATATTGATAAATGCTTTTGATATTTCGACAAATAATTTAAAACTCAATAATGAGTATGAAAAAAAATTCAAAAACGTTATTGAATGTTATTGTTTTTTTATATTTTTCAACTTTTTAACACATATGGACGGTACATTCGGGGTCCCGCGATAAAGTAAACCACCCTTCTAACCCGCCGCGCCTTCCTGGAGGGGGAGGACCGATACAGACCAGATACATTTAGAGGGTTTAATTCTTTCAACGTAAATGGAGCTCAATAAAGAGCATTGAACATATAACAACGTGTATAAACAGCTGTTTGTTTGGGGTAATACAAGGAGTAGAGCAAAGTAGATATAGCATGAGCCCCAACCTTTGGATGAGTAATGATCATGTCACATGCCGAGTACAACTAACTATGCAACAATATTACCCTCGCCTTTTGTGTTGTTCCGCTGTCTTCACACCCTGTCTGATCGAGCTTCCCTTAATTAATCGTTAGGGTTTAAGTCCGACAAATAAATGCCACCACGTACTACAGGATGCGAGAGCATATAGTTAAGTATATACCTACTCCTCATATACATTGTCATTAGGTTATATATTACTCGAGTAAGTTCGAGACATTAGTTAACAAATGTAACACTATTTAGTGAAATAAATTAAAATATTGCGAAGTTACATACCATTAGGTTAATTCAAAGATAACACAAACACCAACCTGTAAAAACACAATAACCCATTAATACAGTAGTTAATAAATAATTAAAATATTAAAAACAAACAATAAAATAGTACATACAGTCTCTTTTTATAACTACACTTTTTCTGGGTAATTTCTTGTGGGACAGTTTACAATATACATTCGAAGGTTCGAATTAGCCGCGGTGGTCCATCGCAAACCTCGTTGCATAGAGACAGTTACGCCATCATTGGACAGTGTCGGTAACCTGACATCGATTGATCACCGATGAGTAATTCATAACGTCAAGTAAGCTCATACTTTGCTTAATATAACTGGCGTTCTATTGTTATTAATGGAATGAATCCTTGCAACACGGTGGAGTTGTAGGCTTCAAGTTTGACATATTTTGTCTTTCCGTTTTAATTATAAGACCTTTGTCCCGATAAGGTCTATATACAAAGGTTAAACTTGTAGTTCCGTGGCTAAGTTCCAATTGTCGAGGATTTTGCATCATCGTTTCGAAGTATAAACGTAAAATCATATAAAATGAATACGAAGTTTCAAGAATGATATCAAGAGCCTATAAAAATTTTCGATACATTGTGCTCTACTTCCTGAGGCGCAAGGAGTTTGAAATTATGCTTCTGTAGGTAGCCCCTCGACTAACGCAATTTTTTCCCTGATCTGTGCTAACTGAACTACTCGCCTACTCCTTCCAAAAAATTTCTCTAATACAATCTCTTAATTTTATAACCATACCTCATAGTAGGTTCTACAAGTTTAATGAAATGGAGAAAATTAAAAGATTTTAACGCAAAGATTCATGCACGTAATTCTAAATGATCGCATTTCTAAATTTGCTATTCTTGTGCTTTATCTGTCTCACGAGAAAGTAAAGGAAATTTAGTATTTACATCTTATATTTACCTCTATATAACCAGAACTAAACCAAGTACTTGATTTAACGTTTTATATATCCAAAAACAAAATATTACTAGTCTAATTTTCTTCTAAAATATCATTGGTTGAGAAGTTGAAAGAGGAAGAATATGCCTCCCTCACGAATAATCTGATACCGTCACACTTTCAATAAAGCCATCTAGTTTTTTTTCAATAATTAATTGGAAAAAATTAAAATATTTTAACGCAAAAATTCATGCACGTAATATCAAATGACAATTAATAAGTTACTTTATTGTTGCCAAATTGTTTCCTGAGCAACCGTTCAAATCACTAAATTGTAAAGTTTTAAGAAAATGGGTACAACATTCCGTACACCAAAATATATTATCATAGTTTAAAAGGGCACCAATTATTAAAACTGAGACCGGTTCGTGAAAGCGAAGCGAACGTAAGTACAAATAATTATAACAAATACAACATTCAAGTAACAATTTGAAAATAAAAGTACTAAAACCCACCAATCAATGTGTATACGTATAGCTTTATATGTTAAGAAATATTAAAATTTTATCGTTTGCAGATCTAATAAGTGTTTCCTAAGCGCAATGTGTGTACTCCCAACAAAATAATTTCTGACGTCATACCTTATTTAATTTCTGTAATACAGGAACTCTTTATGGCTATTCACCGATATAGTACCATTGCACGTCACTCTGATACACAAGAGGAAACGCCGTGAACTTATGCAATTTCAATACTATCTTTTCTGACCTTGTGAATTGTATTCTGATAAATATCACAATATCAAATATTTCATGATCTTATTTCCAATTTGCACTGTGCATGACTACTTTTCTGAGCAATGCTCAAAATAACCTAAGATGTGTTCGTGTATAAGAACACTTTAACGAGGTTCTACAATGGAGGAAAATGGAACAAGATAGTATCGCAAGTTAGTGTCCTTAGCTCGATCCTACATAAATGCTCTGCCAGTATCTACAGATATTGCACGTTTGACAGGACCCAAGTTCCCCCAACACTACACACGACAAACGAGTCCGCTCCTCCCCGTGTCATATTTTCTAAAATTTTACTACTTTAAATAATGAATCTGTAGTACATTACTGTTACATCTCAAATGGGAATCCAACCTCGAGTATTTACCCGCCTTAAGCGCTAAACTCGTGCCTCGCGGTCAGCTTAGTACTGGGTTAGGGGGGGGGGAGGTTATGTGGGATTAATCTGTCTGTGTAAGCCTTCAGGGGTCTGGTGTTCCCATAGAGGGGGTACAGTCTGGATAACGTAAATCTAACTTGTAAAACGACTGTACAAGTAAACTTCGAGTGTTTTTAGGATTCAGAATTTCTTACGCACTCTTAAGAAAGTTTCTATATTCAAATTGTTATCCTTTAAGGTAGACATGCTACCACTGCATTTGGAAATCAGGTGTTATCTTAAATATCTCTCAAGCATGCAATACTAATTCTCTACAAATCATAATTAACTTACAATAAAAATAGTTTCACAAATAAAAGTAAAAGACTCTACTGTTTCCTTTTATTAAAACAAAATTAAATAAATTCGCCTTTTTTTGAGTATTCAATAGGTTTATTCCTCCATGCATTATCTTCCGCTTACCTGCACACCACATTCCCGTACTCACATATCGGTTGTTACTATTAAATCTTCATATTATACTTTCATGGTTTCTAAGGCATCGAGTACATAACAGACTATTGCCTCAGCTGGCTGATAGCTTTCTATGACTCCGATAGAGAGTACGTCTACGTGAGATACACGACTCTGCAAACTTGGTTACATGACAGCACTTTTTATTTTCTACCAGGGCATTAATGTCTCTACTTTAAATCTACTTATATTTCCGACCCTTTTCAATACGTAACCAATAACAGCCACGTTGCCTAGATGAGTTTAAACAAAAGACTCTATAACTTCAATACACACGAGCACTTCTTTACGTAAGCTATTCAGCCTTTTAAATATAATTTTCTTACATCCACAGAGCCACCGTTACTTCCATTTCATATCATTATCCGACAAATTCTTCCCCTACCTGCATCGATATTTTAACATATCTCCAAGAAAGAGCATGTCTATCTCGTGTGCAACCCTCACATGTGATGACAGAACCATCTTCGTATATATCTCAGATCAGGAACGTTTGACGTGTGTTTCTTAGTTCTATCTTTGTTCCGGCTATTCCTCTTTATACATCTCCCAACACCGAGCTCTAATTGATAGACAGCAATACCCTAAACCTACTGTGGGTCAGGATCTTGAAGGTATCCCCAATAGAGCGTAGGTTGTTAGGCGTGCCAAACCTGCTCACGTGATGCCCTCACCACTCCCTGTCTGAAGCTATTCCTAATAGAGCGTAGGTTTAAGTTAGGCGTGCCAACCCTGCTCACTTGATGTCCTTACCATTCCCTAAGTCCCACATGAGAGGCTTTCTTGTCTTTTTCCTTATTTTGCCTTTTAAAATGCACTATACATCCTATTTGCTAATAATAGATAGCGTAACTGTGAAACCACAAGAACAAGCTAAGGTTAAACTCCTTCCTTAACCGTAATACTTCCCCCCTCTTACATCCCCTTCCCACTACCTCACCCTAAACTGTATTTATCCTCAAAAGCCACCTGCAAGAGCCTTAAGGTGTTCTTAGCCATAAAACACAAATCAAAAAATATCTGCTTTTTGGTAGAAATAATACAGTACCACAATAATTTTAATTGTAATTTTTAATGAGTATATAGTAACAGTAAGTATATTGTAGACAGAGTTTATAGAATGAATATTTAATACCTAATCATTTCTTATTTCAGATCTTGTAGTCTACATAGATCGGAATTGTCGATCTACAGTATACTTAAGAGAATTACTCCCTGTTAAGCGCTTACCTTAAGGCTGAAACTACCCTTACGCTGAACATATTTCCCCTGACACTATCATATTACATTTCACAGAATCTACTTGGAGTTGTGCGGAACTTGTGCCGTTAACTTTATACAAATCCGATTGATTCATCCCTTTCCCAACGTTTATCCGTCTTGCTGGCAGCTTTGTTTAAGTATCAATATTCATGGATTAGGCTGTATCTGATACATTGTAAAATTTTTATTATTTCACAATTTTGAAAGTTCATGTTAGGGCAGTGAAGTTCTTATTTTAGGGTTATTGTTTTGCGGCCCACTGTACTGTTTTGTGCAAGCACCGACTGTACACGCCAATATGCGAAAACAGACAGTAAAAAGGTTGAGTGACAGGTGAAACGCTTTACAATTTAAATTTTCAATTTATATATTTCAAACTGTTTTATATCAGTATTTTTCAAAGAATATATATAGAGCACTAATAATTCTTTTAGCTTGAAAATTAATTTCTAGTCAAAGTTTGTATTTCTGTTTGATACAATTGTATAATGTAAAAAATATTTTAATCAAAAATTACAAATTTTAAGACAGGTATTAGGTATTGGAGACTAATAAAGTGCGCGACTGATTTGAAGACTTTAATGAGCCATTTGCACTAGATGCGTTCTTGAGGTTAGATAATTTTGTAGTTTAAAGACAAACATCTTCCTCAAGACTATTTTATCCAATGAAGGATAGGCAAGGATTGGTAATATAATACGTAGAGACATTAACGCCTTGACAGAGAATATTGGGGATGATATGTACGGGGTTGTTTAGTGGAAGTCTACGCCTTATCGGGGTCAGAAAGGGGTATGTTGAATGGAGAAGTAAACGGAAATCAAGATAGAATTACGTAAAATAATAGAAAGGAGAAAAGTCTTCTGGTATTAGGAGGAATATTATTGTTTGGATACAGAGTTTCTGTGTATATAGCCTATTATAATTATCTTTTTTTAAAAGAGAATAGTTTAATTTAGGTTAGTACGATGAATGAAGGTTATAAAAATGAAATAATAGATGAAAATGCACGAGAAAAGCTAGCATGCAATATATTCTATATCTATCCAGGTCGTAGAAACATATGTAGCGACCCACCTACATTCACACACGCACGCGCGCGAGCATATACACGCAGAGACACAACACACGCACACGCACAGACACACACACGCGTGCACTCACGTACGCGATCGCGAGTGCATACACGCACGCACGCACACACACACACAGACACACACACACACGCACACACACACACACACACACACACACACAGCACACGTACACACACACACACACACACACACACACCCACAACACATGCACGCAAGCACGCACACACAACACAACACATGCACGCACGCACACACATGCACGCGCGAGTGCACAAACACGTACACACACACACACACACACACACATCACACGTACGCACACACACACACACACCCACAACACATGCACGCAAGCACGCACACACAACACAACACATGCACGCACGCACACACATGCACGCGCGAGTGCACAAACACGTACACACACACACACACACACATCACACGTACACACACACACACACACACCCATAACACATGCACGCAAGCACGCACACACAACACAACACATGCACGCACACGCACACACATGCACGCGCGAGTGCACAAACACGTACACACACACACACACACACACACACATCACACGTACACACACACACACACACACACCCACAACACAGGCACGCAAGCACGCACACACAACACAACACATGCACGCACGCACACACACGCACGCGCGCGTGCACAAACACGTACAAACACACACACACACACACACACACACAGTACACGTACACACACACACACACAC
>JBAIZL010000113.1:7500-15000 GCA_036971475.1 Prosapia bicincta | reverse complement strand
CAAACAATCGCACACGCCCTACCACACACCCACACTCACACACAAACAATCGCACATGCCCTATCACACACCCACACTCACACACAAACACAATCACACACGCCCTATCACACACCCACACTCACACACAAACAATCGCACATGCCCTATCACACACCAACACTCACACACAAACAATCGCACACGCCCTATCACACACCCACACTCACACACAAACAATCGCACATGCCCTATCACACACCCACACTCACACACAAACACAATCACACACGCCCTATCACACACCCACACTCACACACAAACAATCGCACATGCCCTATCACACACCCACACTCACACACAAACAATCGCACACGCCCTATCACACACCCACACTCACACACAAACAATCGCACACGCCCTATCACACACCCACACTTACACACAAACACAATCGCACACGCCCTATCACACACCCACACTCACACACAAACAATCGCACACGTCCTATCACACACCCACACTCACACACAAACACAATCGCACACGCCCTATCACACACCCACACTCACACACAAACAATCGCACATGCCCTATCACACACCCACACTCACACAATCACACACGCCCTATCACACACCCACACTTACACACAAACACAATCGCACACGCCCTATCACACACCCACACTCACACACAAACAATCGCACACGCCCTATCACACACCCACACTTACACACAAACACAATCGCACACGCCCTATCACACACCCACACTCACACACAAACAATCGCACACGTCCTATCACACACACACACTTACGAAGGCCTAGACGACATTTTATTGCACTAGTACTGTAAACTTCATGGTGCATGTTTTTTAATGGTTTTATTGCAAATCCCGCCGTATAAGAGATTAAACCGGAAAAGAGTTTTCTAAATGCGAGGAAATCTCATTGTTTTGCCCCTTGCTTGCTCGCACACTTTGGCTTTTACAAGGTGTTGGCTAAGGTCTCGCCGCCTTCCTACAGTTCGAGCCTTGCTCCCGATGACTACTCCTACATCCGATCTCTCGCTGACAAAAAACTCAACGACAAGGCTAAAAAATATGTCTTCCCGAGTTTATTTGAAAGGTAAGACCGTTTTATAAGACGTTTGCAAAGTTGTGGTGCGTATGAAGATAGATATTCTTCGCAAATAATATATTTTCATTACACATGTTTTCTTTCGTCAGTAAAACGGAACTTACGTTCTGCATATTATAACATTGCGTGACAGGATTGTTTAACTGCAATATGGCTCCTCAGAACTGGAAGAAAGGTGGAAAATCCTGCTACTTGTGCCAGACGTTTATATCAATTCATTAAGCCTAATCATAAACTACCTTATCTCATCATATCTTTAATTGTCCTTGGAGGGTTGGTTCCATTTCCATTTGCAAAGCCAAACCTTATTTTTACAAATCCGCAACTCTTCCTCTTTCACGAGTTAAAGTCTTTCTCTTATTAGAGGCACCACGTAAATATAATCTCATTGTTTCGACTACGTTTTTAAATATCCAATAGGTTTGTCACTTCAAACATGAGCACACTAGATGGGATGAACACTATTTGGTGCTTACTGTTTAAGATAAAACATTTTTGCAAGATATCGTGTTCTGGAGACTGTAACACTGGGAAAGTATTAACAAAGGTTAGCGCAACAGCGAATCCTACGTCAACGACGGGTGTCAGAGCATCACGACTAGAGTGTGCAGCGCCGCAGGAACAACGTGTCGAACAAAACACAAGTCGGATAATGGAAAAACATATTTACAAAGTTGGCTTTTCTGAACGGGCCTAAAGTAATTAAATTTGAGTTCAGGTGTAATTACTTGCTAGCTTTACAAACGCAGGGTGGGGCACTTTACGTAACATAAAAAGGGCGACAGAGCCCGACCAGGCTTTTTTTCCTAAAGTGAGGGATTTGAATACATCAAAGGTTATACCTGCTTCATTAACACTTTCGTCTGGGTCGGGGAAAAACAGACTTTATTTAAGGTAAATGTATGTCATTGCAAAACGTTTCAAAAAACCTGGAGAATTGAAAGGTGGATCATTGAGGGCTCTTTATATATGTAATCATTCTATTGACAAGATACGCAGGGTGCTTTTAGCTTAGAATATTTTGACCAATAATTTAGAACAATAATCTATAGTTCAAAAAAAGAGTGTGTTAAAATAAAACAAGTAAAATAAACAAAAATTTAAACAAAAAAGTTAATTCCTACTTTTGTCAATAAAACAAAATTTATTTTAGTTACGTTTTACTAAATAATTACAAATGATATCATTAAAATAACTTGAGATATGCGTTAAAACAGCTATTCTACCACATACTCTATATCAGCTGCTTTATAAAATCATATGTTACCACTTATTTTAATCCAAATGGGATGAAATAACTATATTCCCCTTTTGTGAAAAGTTTTTTTAAAACAGAATTAATTAATTAAACAAAACCAAAAACAAGTTACAACACAAAATACAACACAACAACAACAAAGATAAACTACAAGCACCAGGAGTATACAAACTGAACTGCGACGAATGTAACAAATTCTACATTGGACAAACAAGTTTCAGCTTCAAACAGAGTCAAGGAACTTAAACATAACACCAAATCAACATTTTACAACCACATAAAAGATACAGGACACAAATACACAGACATTTACCATAACCTAGAAATCCTACACGTCAACAAAAAAAGGACCACATCTCAACACACTAGAATAATATGAAATTTACAGACACACAAAAACACCAAGTACAAACGTATTAAACGAACAAACACAATACAAATCACACATACTCTTTCGAAAATCTGCCTTTACACTGTCACCGCTTGACGCAACATCTCCAAGCAGAAAATACTAATGTATATCGCCACATAGCGATCGGAAACGTTCTGTCTCAGCAAGTTTTCACAAATTTACAAAATTCAAAGTTAGGATAGTCATAAACTATTGTTTAAGTGATTAATTAAATTTAATTAAGGAATTAATATTTTTAATTGTATTAACGTCAAATGTTATCCTCTAAAAATTGAAAATAGTCTATTTGAACTTGAATGGTAGAAAAATGTATTTTATTAACGACTGAAAATTTGTTCAAAATATATACAGTGTATATATATATATATATATATATATATATAGAGAGAGAGAGAGAGAGAGAGAGAGAGAGAGAGAGAGAGAGAGAGAGAGTGAACTAACAAAAGAATTTGAATAATTAATGGACTAAAATTCCCAATATAGGTAAAGGTAATCTTCCAAAAGAAAACACATTATTTACCTTGAAATAAATTGAATAGAAATGAGAATATCTGGTACGACTCCACTCCTGAGCTTAATAATATTTAACCACCTATTTCAGAATGAGTACGACCGCCAGAGCATTTTGGTACGCTAAATTAAAATTACTTGCACACGTGATTCTAGAACACCGGCACACGAGAAGAACCCTGGCCCAAGGCAAGTCAAAACGTTAAGGTCATTTCCAAAAACATTTTATAACACAATACGACAGATTTACAGAAAAGTAAAAAACAGAAACGGGCTAATTCCTACACCCTTTCCAAGTAAAATTAATACTTTTACCTCTGTAAATACTTTTATTATTATTCTACTTATATACTCGTATTTTAAATTGTGTATAAATATCATTATATAAACTTACATATTTTATGTATAATTAAAGGTTAATTAAATGTTAAGATTATTACTGCATAAAGACACAGAGAATGACGTCAGTCGTTCGGTGTTGTGAATAGCCTTTTTTCGAACTCTAGACACAATGTGGAGGATAAACTGTACTGAAAAGCTTAACTAATTAGAAAAACTATCAAAACAGAAAGCTATCCACTTACTAAAATATAATTATTATAAAACTAGCGTACCGTTAGGTCATGTTTGTAGGTCAGGAATACATCGACAGCGCATGCGCAGAACGGATAACCGAGCGTGACTCGTTCAGGGCTCTTCTAGTTGGCCGGTGACTATAGTTTGCCATAATTGTGTGACTGACGGACCGGACATCCCCTGAGGTGGCTGGCCTACCTATGCATCCCCTAAGGGGGATTACTTCTCAACTCACCTCACGCGTGTAAGGAGGCTTGCCTATACTGGCTCCGTAATCGGTTACAACAGGGGTTATATCAAACAACAAAGATTATGTGGTTTCTATGGAAATTAATGAATGCAGTATTGTGTAGGCTATTGTTAGTCAATGATTTATCAACTATTTCCGCAGCAATTCTAGTATAATTTATGTTTCTACACTCGGACATGAATTATAGCAGTTTACCGTCATTTGTTTGAAGCGAGTAGGCCTACTTGTTTTGGCGAGTATAAACAGAAAATATTTACGTGGAAAAATCTTCCAGTTGACTTTACGCTAGTATCATCAATGCGATGGTGTTAATACAGAATTAAATATTTAAGCTAAACACTTGAACCAGGCGCCTCTATTCTCAAACCTTCAAGACAATGAAAAATTAAAGTAGTTTCGGCAAGCTCATGTCATTTTCAGGCACTGTGTTGAAAGAAAGTCTTCCAAATTAAATAGGTTTTAATTAATTGCTTCACAAAGTAAGTATTGAAATGAATACTTCTGAGAAGAAATAATAAACGAGGAATATATAAAAATATATATTTATATATATATATATATATATATGTGTGTATGTGTGTGTGTGTGTGTGCGTGCGCGCGCGCAATGTGTGTATGTGCGTGTTTGCGCGTGTGTGTGTGTGTGCTTGTGTGTGCGTGAGCGCGCGCGCGTGCGTGTGTGTGTTTTACATCCATACATATGTATACATTATTCATAAGTTTTAGCTTAAATTAAGTCATATCATAAAATTTCACATAACAGGTGATTTTGTCATAGTTTATGTTGTAGAACAGCTGTTGTATTCGTTTGAGCTTAAGTATGTTTCCCTTTAATCCAATTATATTAGTTCCTCTTTAATAAGCTAGTGCTTATCTTACTTTGGTGAGTAAGTGATAGCTTACTTAGCTAAGTGGTCGCTAAGACTGAACTTAATTATCCACCTTTATCACACAAAACAATATGAACCTCGTATTTCATTGTTAATATTGTTTCATTGTGTTCAATTACGAGCATAAAATGTGAATCTTATTGAGGTAAAAATTAAAGGAAAACGTATAGCTTAATTTATAAACTTTTAAAGACGGATTAAAACAGTGGCGACTTATTTTTTCAATAAAAGTGGGAAATAAAGTTTGATACAAATTGACGACTTGTTAATAAGGCTTGTATTTCACGTTGCCGAAGGAGCGCGGCGACGCGGCGTGGCTTGCGAATAATTACGGAAACTTCGCAGATCCTGGCGTAGCTGAAAAGTTTTAATACGCCCGAACAGAAATATTTCCGACTACTAAACAATGAGCAACAAACTTTTCCAACTTTTCAACTTGCCAACGTGAGTTGCTTCTTACAGCATCATATAACTTGATTGTTTTTATTTCCCGAGTGACGTCAGAAGAAATATTTCTGTAGATGTAAAGTGAATGATATGAGTTACAAAATTTTAAATTTACGAATTTTATAGTTTTATCTTGAATAAAATGCTCTGAACACTGAATTATAGTCTGCAGTTTTGGAAGTGTTCTATTATTTTACCTTTATTATAAAATAATTTCTTCTTTCTTTAACACATAGACTACACTTACGCTTTACATTGCGCAAAATAATTTCTTTTCATATATATTAATAACAGTGAACCAAGGACCTTACGATATTAAATAAATAATTTTACCGGGTGATGCAGACAGTAACTGGGGACACTGAGAAAACCTTTGCCGCTAACGCCTAAATGTTTACAACTATCAAAAATAAATAATTTTGCACTATTTGAGTTTTTTATGGAGCTCAAGGAAACTATATAAAATTTTAGTTTTTACCATTATACAGAGCAAAATATCTTTAGGGGGCCTTACAAACTCTAATAGAAAAACTTAAGCTGACCTAAACCTAAACTTAACATCACATAACCTAACCTGACCTAACCTAATCTGACCTGACAGAACTGAACTATCCTAAACTTTAAATGACTTAAATTAACTTAGACTGAACTGAACTAACATAAACTAGCCTGACCTAACCTAAACTTAACGTGACCTAATCTAATCGGCCTAACCAAATCTTAAAACATTTAGAAATAACGTAAGTCTTGACACACCATTGTGTGTGTGTGTGTGTGTGTGTGTGTGTGTGTGTGTGTGTGTGTGTGTGTGCGTGTGCGTGCGCGTGCGCGTGCGCGTGCGTGTGCGTGCGTGCGTGCGTGCGTGCGTGCGTGTGTGTGTGTGTGTGTGTGTGTGTGTGTGTGTGTGTGTGTGTGTGTGTGTGTGTGTGTGTGTGTGTGTGTGTGTGTGTGTGTGTGTGTGTGTGTGTGTGTGAGCGAGCACTAGGGAGAGAGAGCAGAGAGATTAAATTGTTAACTCAACTGAGATTCTAAAAGGCGTAGAAATATAATGTGCATTATTTTGCACAAATACAAAATAAATGTTTATCAAAACCAAATCTCTTAGAATATCCTAATAGAACCAGGTGTGTGTCTTTCTTCTTTTACTGGATATCTACCAGTTTCATAAAAATCTTCGAAATACATTGCAACTTTGCATTAGGTTGTGTGCTTTTATTCCACGATTTGTCAACACATATCTCCCTTTTCCACCCCTCCGAGACTCCATATAGCATGTCCCGAAGCCTCTACTTCGTTCCCACAGTACAGCTGACATTTCTTTAGCGCAACATTGTGTGAAAAAATACAAAAACATTACATTACAGAGTAGTTTGCTTACAGTTTATCTACAATACAAGCAAGACCACACAACTGCTTGACAATTCCACCCCCTTCAGGCGTAAAGTAAAGTCTTCTTAGTAATTCAACTTTCTGCTTTCCGTAAAAAATTAACTCTCCAAAGAATGCCTACTCTTTTATTGTTCTCTTAAACAACTGGAGTTTTTTGCAATTACTATTGTACAAGTTTAAGTGAAAAAGAGATAAATTTACAAAAAACTTACAAGAGACGAATATTCTCTCGCATGGGTTAACTAGCTTCTAGCTGGAATATTTCTATTGTCTAGATGCAGCATATGTAATGCCTTGTTATTAATGGAACATGTCACGAACACCGGAAGTGCTGTGGGCGCTTTATTGTTGCATCATTACAAACTGCAAACGTCACAGATCCTAGGTTTGTACAAACTGACAACTCAAACAATAACAAGAGGGATAATGTTTTTAGTATTGCATCATACACTGCAGAAACACTTTAATGTTGTCATATACCTTTCAAACATCCCCTTACCACTCTTAGTAACGCTTCGGAACAATAGTTAATGATGTCAGACAAATGTTTGTAAAATGGGTAGTACAGTGAACACGAGCGGAGGCAGAATCTAAGAGAGAAAATAAAAGCTTTCTAGGATTTTCCTTCCCTCTTGTTCCGGTTGTC
>JBAIZL010000112.1:582500-585000 GCA_036971475.1 Prosapia bicincta | reverse complement strand
AATCATGTTATCACTATTTTAAGCCAATTGGAAACAAGTAACTACATTGCATACGTTGCCCCTTTTGTTAAATTGTTTATCCATATAAAACTAAAATTAATTAATTATTGAATATAATTAATACATTATTATTTGAAAAAACTGTAATAGCATCAAGCGTTATCCACTTTACGTTAAATACAATGTATTTGAACGTGAATGGATGAATAAAAATTATTTTAATAAAGATTGAAAACTTGGACAAGATATATATAAGTAGAGTGTGAACTAATAGAAGGAATCGAATAAATTGAATTTTAAAGCATCCAGAAAGGGAGCCGTTAAGACAATCAGATTATTTTAATTATATATATTTGTATAGAATATAAGTTTATACAGGAATTATTACTAATTTATAATTACCAATACTTAATTATATTTTTAATAGTGTTTACATCTGTTCGTAATGTGCAATTGTAATAAATGTTAAAATCCTCAAATAACAGTAAAACTAACATAAAATTGTTTAAAAATATCTGTTTACTTGGCGTCTTCTATTTTCACTGTTTACAGCATGACAATTCAGTACTCCAAACTAAACTATTTTTTGAAGCTTTAGCCAACACTTTGTAAATATTTGCAGCAAATGCTGGTTTCAGCGGGGTTTAAACATTGCTAACGCATTTCCCCTCATCGACGAAACTTGTGCATCTGGTTTAATTGTTACAACTCCAAATATTTGCTCATAGCTTCAGTTTATAATCAGGAAGTTTTTTTGAGGGAAAAAATTGTACAGTGACGCCTACAAAAACGTATTCGATGAACATAAATATATATATTTTTGCATCAGTTTCATGTACGTGAATTAATAGCGTCCGTATAAATTTCATCAGGTTAGGCTATGAGTTAACTCAAAGTGAATTAAATCAAAACATATGATTTCGTATATCAGCTGATTTTGTGTTATACGTTGTGTTGTAAAATAACTGATTTAACACGTAGGTTATGTTACGTTATTTATTGAACATCATTAAGTAAAAAGGTCATTATTAAATAGTTTTGATCAGTTAATAAATATATCAATATATTTAAATTTTGATAAATCTCAATACAATAAATTCAATATAAAGATAATAATAAGGAATGTATGTTTAATCTAATTTTTGAAATGAAAAAATTCTTAGAAGCGTTTGTAATTTCAAAGCCTTAGGTAATTTCTCATTAAGCAAAATTAAATATTTTTTCAATTAAAAATAAAGGCTATAAAGGCTATTACTTCTGCCGGTGTCCCCAAGTGTCATAGCATAAATATTTTCTATAGTTACTGGCTCTGTGTATTACTCTAGTTAAATATTTTACATTATACATTGTCTAAATATACTTTAACCTAAAATTAAACATACAGAAAACGTCAATATAATATAATTATAATAAATTTAATATAAATATTAAAAAAATTATGTAATTTATTTTCTTAACCGTTCTCTCTAGATACTGACAGGGTTATTAAACGTATATTCATAAATACACATTCTATTCATTTGTAAACATTCGAAAAAGGTTAAATATTATCCCTGTAAATTATCAATATTCTAACGTGGATTTCACTGCCTTTCATCCTTCTGCAACTGTAACCTGATTATTGAGTTTTGCTCCTGTGTGGTGTAATGCTCATCATTATTGACTGAGTACATTTGAGGTTAGGCACATCAAATACCTTGAACAGCTGATTGTAAACTATCTACAAGTGTGCCAACTTAATGCACTGAAACTATTGTATTGACTAAACAACCCGTTTATAAGTCATAATAATATGTCTCGTTAGTTAATAAAAAACCAATGTATTGTTTGATCTTTGACGTTTAGACTTTGTTACGTTCATAAACGAGCTACTGCCAAATTAGAACAAAAGTTTGTGTTGTGGGGAAATATTTAATCAAGTTACTGTACGTATTCTGTACGTGTTTATGTTCTATTTAATTGAAGATTGAAAATGTACGAGCAGACGAAACAAGCACGAGAAGATTATATATTTTTTGTCTAACTTTTAATTGTATTATTTCTACGATACGTTACCTTCACTGACTATATAAAACACAGAAAAATAAACATATACATGAAGGTAATAAAACACATCAGTGAATAAAACAGGTCAAAGAATATGTACCTAGATGAAGTGTTAACAAACACACAGCGTATTGTGATAACGTTACATTGGTGAAAGGAAGACTTATTCTAAACGTAACACAAAGGATTGCCTTTGCGGCTCTCGAAAGGCTCGGAATTCCTTGTGAACCCGATATGTAGACGAACACTCGACAGAACAGTCGAATTCTACTCGGCTCTGGTTTGTGTGACTCGTTACGTAGTCTGAGTAGTCCTACAGCCCGAAACCCAAGTTGCGAATGTTACAAGTAGCTTTAGGAATCCAATCCTAGTGCCTGACAAGTGAGGTAATGAAAGCAGTACATTATGGACGAAGAGAATCGATGCAAGCATGGTTTTTGTTTAAATATATATG
>JBAIZL010000112.1:562500-572500 GCA_036971475.1 Prosapia bicincta | reverse complement strand
AATAAGCTCTGAAATGAAATGAAGTAAGCTCTGAAATGAAATGAAGTAAACACTGAAATGAAATGAAGTAAGCTATGAAATGAAATGCAGTAAATTCTTTTGTGGATAACTATTTGTTTAAGTACTGAAGTTCAAGATAGGGCATTGTAAGCCGTTACAACTATTGAATATTATTGTGAGGCGTAAACTTAATGAATGTTTTGTAAAATTTGCTCACATTAGAAAAAGTATTATTTATTTAATTTAAATTTTATGCAGTAGAAACACGTCCTTCAGTTATGTTATAAATTACGAACTGTGTTTTTGTATATGTAATATTTAGAATAAGTGTTATATAAAAATATGGATTTTGACCATTTTTGTAAAATTTGTAATTTTAGAATACTGTTTTATCGTAAATGTTCAATATTTAATTTTTTTAAGAATATTTTTTTTCATTTATTTGTACACACACACAAACACACACACACACACACACACACACACACACACACACACATACACACACACACACACACACACACACACACACACACACACACACACACATAATTATATTTTCCATTTTCCATTGTATTAATGCAATTTTTACTTTTGTTTTACGTTGAACTCAGCTTCACTTTTTAAAAATAAAGTACATTTTAAATAGTTAATTGTTGAATAACAATACAAGAGTAAAGGGGAGTTTGGTTTCTATGGTTTTAGTGGGATTTTAAGTTTTGTTCGGGAAGTGGTGCGGTTCGGTTTAATGTAAGTTATTTTAATAAATTATCGCAAATTATAATTAATTTTAAATTTGCTACCTAACTTGTTTGCCTAGTCCATACTACAGTGTGCATAAGGACGATAGTATTACTATATATGTTAAATACCACGTGAGACACTAATATATAGCCTATTGAAAACTATTGTGTACTAAAACCAACAATTTTATCATTTACATAAGCCTCGCTCAAATTACTTACCTTTAGGCTATAATAGTTTACCCTGTTATTAACAAATACCATAGATGAATAGGCTTATAGTCTAATAGTCACTGTGTAACATTGCAAATCCGTCTCCGCAGATACTTATGGTAATAGTATAGAAGATTTTAGGCAAAGCAGTTAATCAACTCTTTATCTAGTGTTAAGGTATTTTTTTTGTACTCATATTCTCAACTAATAAAGTAATTTAGCAATTTATAATTTTTCTTACTCTACCTAACTGTCTGTCTTTCTGTCTGTCTCTCGTTTTCTCTCTGTATTTCTATTAATCTATCAGTCTATCTATCTCTCTATCTATCTATCTGTCTGTCTGTCTCTCCATCTATCTATCTATCTATCATCTATATTTTTGCGTTACAGTAAAAACAATCCTCATGCTATAAAGGCACAGCAAAGGGTTTGGCTGCTCAATATTACTTAATGACTACATACTATAACTGTATTAAAAACCCGAAACCTCTAAATAGACTTCTTTCAACTACTCCTTGCCATCCCCTGGGATCACCGTTAGGCATTACATCAGGGGGCAAAGTGGCCAACAGCAAATGCTGCTTCAACTTTGTCAAAGCTTCCGTACAATTTACGTGTTTATTTGACCTTATATTCTTTCAGTTTTTTCCTAACAATCATCACACGGAAATTTACTATGTCATTACACTTATTTCCACTTTCTGGTATAGTGGATATCATGTTCTCTACAATGGTAATGCACAGGCAGGCATTTATTTGCTGTCGCTTTTCTTTCCAATGCTCACAGTCGAACAATGTATGTCTCGCGTCACCGTTTAAGCTTCGCAGAAATCACATTGAGCTGTGTCACTCATTTTCCTATGAAATAATCCACCAAAACATTAGTGTCTAGTGTGCGCTTGTGTGAGATAGTGGTTCACTTCACATGCCCTCTATCTTTCCATGCTTTTAGGCAGAAAATTAAGCAGTATGTCCATCTACCAGTGCTGGTGTCGACCCGTTCACTCTCTCTCTCTCTCTCTCTCCCTTTCTCTCTCTCTCTCTCTCTCTCTCTCTCTATATATATATATATATATATATATATATATATGTGTGTGTGTGTGTGTGTGTGTGTGTGTGTATGTATTTATATATAGTTGATAACTTTTATATTTACTCAAGTTATAGTCTTTTTGAATAAAATAATAAACGTTTAGATGTATTAAAATGCAGGCAATGTATATCATAAGTTATATTTGATGTCATTAGACTTTTTAAGATACTCTTGGTGTTGATTATTACATTTGTGAAAATGTATGAAATTATTCTACGTTACAGAATAGTGCTGCTGGTGTACGAAAATCCGGAAATCCAAGCCAGTTTACCACGAAACCGTATTGGGACAAGCAACTATTACCGTGAGTAGAATTGACATATAAGCTGTTACTAATTAAGTCTTTCCTCCAAGATGTTAATAGCTTGTTAGTATTTACTACTAGGTATTATTCAGCCAACATATTTAGGTTACAATATTTATAAACGTTAATCAAGAGTTATCTACGAAAACTACATTTGTTTAAGCATATTTGCTTAATGTTCTCTGCTCTACAAACTTGAGTCGTGCTACTGTTTGTTCTTAGTCACATCCTCTTTAACGAACGTTTAGATTTGCATACTTTTCTTTCAAAAACATTCATTACAAATATCCTGTCGCTTCAAGTGTTTGAATAAATATTTTATATTGTTCCCCCATTTTAAAGCTATATCTCGTTATTCTGCATGTTTTCCTATGGATTTTCTAAATGACAATAGCTTCGTCATATTCAACTACAAAATATTGGTTCCATGTTTAAACAAATATAAATTAAGGACTTATTTAGGCATGTCTTGGAAATTACAAAAGTATTGTGGTTTTGTAATACTACAATCTGTACGGTTATTAATTAACAGATCCTAAATCTGTTAACAGATCTGTAAATACTATTCTCGAAAATAATTATCATATCTGTGAGAATGAAATAATTCCCTGCTATGCTAAAAGCTTCTTTTCAAGTCTAGACGCATATTAACTAATCCCAGAGGGTGAAACAATAAGAGTCAAATACTGTCTTTTGATTGGTCGTGTAGCTTCTCCCACTCCACTAACAACTAAAATCTAAATGTTTAACTTTTGGTTATAATTTTAAACAAAATTACTATTTACCTACCTAGTAATGTTGAACAAAATTATAACCAAATCTATCCTGACTGGATACTTCTTAGGTATATTTTAATATAGGCATATAGTAATGTATAAAATCAAGTCTTGACAAAATCTAGACGTAGTGCAGTGCGCTGTAGCTACTGCGCGCCCGTTACACGCTATAGGCCTACATGCCATTACAGATTAACATTTAAAATATGAAAAAAATAAATTTCCGTATTTTCCGCGGAAAAAAGTTTATATTCGTATTCTACGTATTGAAACGAGTAATTAAAAAAAAACTTGAAGAAACCAACGTCACTAAGACTATAGTTTTACCATATGTTTACTATATTATTGTATTAATCACTTAAACAATAGTTTAAGACTAGTTTAAGCGATTAATAAAGATTCACCGAACGTAATGGCCTACAAAATGGTAAGGATAAAGAATAGTAAACAAACTTTAAGTATTAACAAAATATATAGATACTTTTATTCATTAATAATAATCCTAATTTCAATCTATAATGAACATTGAACACGGTGGCACGATTCACAATGTTGACAGTTTGTTGTTGGTGTAGTGGGAATAGCTACACGACCAATCAAAAGGCCTTATTTGCCTTACATTGCTTCGTCTTCTGGGTTTAGTTAATACGCAGTCTAGACCTGGAAAAACAGCTGATAAATAATGTTTCTCATATTGTGTTTAGTTATACACTGGACCACCAGTTGCGCTGCGCTGTCAGTCTAATTCACGTACTAATTTTGAATCAGCTGTTCTATAAGTTTATTTAGTTGTATAATCGTAAACCAAATTGTTGTCATTATTTATGGAGAAATATTATTTTATAGTTGTGATAATTCGTGTACAACATCAATTGAGGTTATAAGTTTGATAAGTAAAATAGTGGAAGCCTATAAATAAACTAAGTTCAAAAATAGGCTAAGGTGACATATGAAAAGGAATACAAATACATCATTGATTGAAACATTTATTGAAAATACAGGCCTTATTGTTTAAAACAAGGGGTTAGAACCTAATGCTAGTTTTCATTATTACATTATGTTGTTAAATTTTATACTAGTTTTTTTCTTATTATATATGCAGTGTTTCACTTCCCTTGGTAAAATACATTCTATGTATTAGTCCTTATGATCTATTTGTGCCTTTTGTTGTTGTTTTGGCGCCTAATCCATTGTCACCAGTAACAGTGAGTAGCAGCGACTTATACAAGCATACAAATGCAAATATATTACCGCATACAAATGTTGAATAAATAAACTATTTTATTGTTTATGATAAATTAAGAAAATGGAATTTCAAAATAATACGTCTGTAAATATTTCTTTCAAAATTAATTCATGACATATCGTTTGGTGTGAAAAACCTTTTCATTTTTAAGATAAATAATAAAATCGGTTGTCAAATATATATATATTTTTATTTCAGGCAATGTTTCGAGAATGTTTATTTCCATCGTTTCTGTTAGACAATATTGTTTCATTTCATATTTGTTTCTAAACTAAAATGACCATTTAATTTGAATAGACGTTTTGTTGTAGACTTTTACTATATTTTGTTACAAGCTCGGCTCCCATTATTGTTGAATAATTTCTTTGCACTCGTCCTAACGCGTCTTTATTGCTTAAACCTTTTTAGTAATTCCTACAAAAAGTATAATAAAATAAAGGTAATAGACAGCACAAACTACTTTTATTGGAGCCGTTTCATGGGAAATGCTCTAACTCAAACTCTTGTAAAATTTTTAAATATATGAAGGGTACATTCGTGTAACAAATGGTTGACCCTAGTGAGATACCTTGTTAAGTTTGGTTGTAAAATTGGCTTAATTAATCAAAATATACAAAATATTTGTGTTTTACAGCGGAAGTGTATGGATATTTCTGTTGGGGACTGTTACTATAGGTCGTTAAGTGAAACAAGTTAAAAATTACATGATAGGCCTGTAACCCACAGCTCAGCACTGCATCCGCATTGCACAATTCTTCTTTATATTAATGTAAAAGCATGCTTAGACAAAATAAGTTTAGAATATATTCTTTATTTTAAGTTTACGTATTTGAAAAATATGAGGATAATATTTTATTAAAAATTTTAATGTCTATGACCCTTTTTTAAATAATAAGTCATTAATAAAATTTTATAAATATGGACAGCATTGCCAGATGTTCCAGCAATATTGGGTACCAATGGCTATTATATCGTATCACTTGCTCTCAGTACCCTTCCCCATGATACTACCTTTATACCCCAAAATACTCTCCGTATGAGACGAGTCAAAAGGTAAAGGCTGATTCACATTGACACGTAGGTCTCTTGTAGCACAAAGCTCTTGTCTAGTTCACCATTGTTCACAGGGTGATGGGAATATTGCACGCGAATATTCAATCACAGATACAAAAGGTAAAGGCTGATTCACATTGACACATAGGTTTCTTGTAGCACAAAGCTCTTGTCTAGTTCACCATTGTTCACAGGGTGATGGGAATATTGCACGCGAATATTCAATCACAAATGCAGAAGTTAAAGGCTGATTCACATTGACACATAGGTTTCTTGTAGCACAAAGCTCTTGTCTAGTTCACCATTGTTCACAGGGTGATGGGAATATTGCACGCGAATATTCAATCACAAATGCAGAAGTTAAAGGCTGATTCACATTGACACGTAGGTCTCTTGTAGCACAAAGCTCTTGTCTAGTTCACCATTGTTCACAAGGGGATGGGAATATTGCACGCGAATATTCAATCACAGATACAAAAGGTAAAGGCTGATTCACATTGACACATAGGTTTCTTGTAGCACAAAGCTCTTGTCTAGTTCACCATTGTTCACAGGAGGATGGGAATATTGCACGCGAATATTCAATCACAAATGCAGAAGTTAAAGGCTGATTCACATTGACACGTAGGTCTCTTGTAGCACAAAGCTCTTGTCTAGTTCACCATTGTTCACAGGGTGATGGGAATATTGCACGCGAATATTCAATCACAAATGCAGAAGTTAAAGGCTGATTCACATTGACACGTAGGTCTCTTGTAGCACAAAGCTCTTGTCTAGTTCACCATTGTTCACAAGGGGATGGGAATATTGCACGCGAATATTCAATCACAGATACAAAAGGTAAAGGCTGATTCACATTGACACATAGGTTTCTTGTAGCACAAAGCTCTTGTCTAGTTCACCATTGTTCACAGGGTGATGGGAATATTGCACGCGAATATTCAATCACAAATGCAGAAGTTAAAGGCTGATTCACATTGACACGTAGGTCTCTTGTAGCACAAAGCTCTTGTCTAGTTCACCATTGTTCACAAGGGGATGGGAATATTGCACGCGAATATTCAATCACAGATACAAAAGGTAAAGGCTGATTCACATTGACACGTAGGTCTCTTGTAGCACAAAGCTCTTGTCTAGTTCACCATTGTTCACAGGGTGATGGGAATATTGCACGCGAATATTCAATCACAAATGCAGAAGTTAAAGGCTGATTCACATTGACACGTAGGTCTCTTGTAGCACAAAGCTCTTGTCTAGTTCACCATTGTTCACAAGGGGATGGGAATATTGCACGCGAATATTCAATCACAGATACAAATGGTAAAGGCTGATTCACATTGACACATAGGTCTCTTGTAGCACAAAGCTCTTGTCTAGTTCACCATTGTTCACAGGAGGATGGGAATATTGCACGCGAATATTCAATCACAAATGCAGAAGTTAAAGGCTGATTCACATTGACACGTAGGTCTCTTGTAGCACAAAGCTCTTGTCTAGTTCACCATTGTTCACAGGGTGATGGGAATATTGCACGCGAATATTCAATCACAAATGCAGAAGTTAAAGGCTGATTCACATTGACACGTAGGTCTCTTGTAGCACAAAGCTCATGTCTAGTTCAACATTGTTCATAGGGGGATGGGAATATTGCACGCGAATATTCAATCACAGATACAAAAGGTAAAGGCTGATTCACATTGACACGTAGGTCTCTTGTAGCACAAAGCTCATGTCTAGTTCAACATTGTTCATAGGGGGATGGGAATATTGCACGCGAATATTCAATCACAAATACAAAAGGTAAAGGCTGATTCACATTGACACGTAGGTCTCTTGTAGCACAAAGCTCATGTCTAGTTCAACATTGTTCATAGGGGGATGGGAATATTGCACGCGAATATTCAATCACAAATGCAGAAGTTAAAATAGAACAAAAACAACGCTTGTTTGAGTTGATGTTTGAATAGATCGATTTGTGGGGAAACTCGGAAGATATCTAACGATGGGAAAGAAACATCCCTTTATTCAGAGGGTCTTGGATAGATTAGACTGTTCTTTCGAAACAAGAAGAAATCCCTTTGCAGATTCCAAAAACCTATAACGTGTTTAAAAAAACCGAAAATTGTTTGTTTTCATGTGTCAATAAGTATTTGATAAATAAAAAAGCTATAAAAAGTCGATTTGAAAACTCCATTATACCGAGACTATAAAGTAATTTTCTTCAACAGTTTGAAAATCAAATATGTTGTTGTTGTTGTTGTTGATGTCGTGTTTGTTAAAGTGCAACGAGTAAAATGTTCAGATTCCTCTAAAAGTCATAATGACAAGATCTGACAGTTCTGAAACCCGACGGCTACGAAGTATTTCAATTGGTGGTGCTCCAAGTTGAAGGAGAGAATAGTCAAAAACATGATCCGGGGTTAGTTGTGGACAGTACTTGCAAACAGGATACGATTTTATATTAATTGGTGATATCTTCGTGCCCTTGAAATGTCCAGTACGTAGCCTAGCTATTGTAGAGAACAATTTCTTGGACAGTTTGGACCGGGGAAGGACGCCTTGCTAAAATGATGGATGATGTAGATTTTTCGCTTGGCAACAGAATTCGCATCTGTATAAGTGGCTGTTAGAGGTTGACCTTTTATTACGTCCTTCCTTTACAAGGGCATCTGCGCACTCATTACACTCAATTCCGACTTAATTTTGAGGCAATGGCACCCCCTTTCTATGAATAGTGTTACAATTATGATAAAAAAAAGGAATTAAGTAAATATAAAAAGTGTACGTATAAAAAATTCTAGTCGTTACATATTAATTTTATAAAACATGTTTAGTAGTTTATAATTGCCTATCAGATACCAACACAAAATGTAGAGAATCGTGTATAAACTGTAAGTACGCTTTGTCTAAGGGACGTTTTTAATAAACGACTATACCCATCATATCAATGTGAATCCACGTTAACCTAGAATTTTTACGTTATAGAAGTTTTCCCACAAATATGAAAACATTAAAAGTATTGCTTCTAATATATGTTTCGAGCATATTTTGGAATGTTTTACTGTTTCTGTGCAATTTTAGGTATATATTTACCCAACAAGAATTAGCAAACATAGTGCGTTTAAAACAAGAAACCAGATAGGCTTTGAGGCGTTCTCACACGCGTGGTGAAGTTTAATTAATGTTCTACCATGGGTCTGAGTTCTGAATTCACTGAATCTCATAAACTTAGATGGGATTTTCTTACAAAGAGACGCAATGTTACGACATATATTTTTAAGTAGATTATTGAAATAAAGTATAGGTATGGAATTTAAAGCTCTAATATATAATATGTAGAGTATATATATATATATATATATATATATATATATATATATATATATATATATATATATATATATATATATATATATACAGGGTTATCATAAAAGAATGGTTCAGTTTCAGTAATTCGTAGGAAGATTGTAGGAAAATTTCTAGATATTATGTTGGTATCTTTAAAAGCATCCAACTCAAAAGCTTCCACCAAGATGGTGCTCCCACACACGTCAGTGCATTGGTCACGGACGCTTTGAACGAATGATATGGAGATCGATGGATAGGCCGGCAAGGACCTATGATGGGCCTCCTTCAAGGTATCCAGGCTTGACATCAAAAGCGTTGTTTATTCACAAATAATTTACGACCTGAACCACTTAAGCAACAGGATTAATGAGGCAATGACAAGCATAACCTAAGAAATGTTAACGAATGTTTCGAGAAGTTGAGTATTGTTTGGACATTTGTAGAGCGTCTAAGAGGGGTACATATTGAAATCTATTAATTATGTAAGAAAAACTGTTTGAGACGACAAATTAGATGAATGAACAACATCAACTAAAAGTAAAAGCAGCACCAATATTTTATGATAACCCTGTATATCAACTTGTTCTTCAGTCACAGAATAAGTGGTAAGAAGTTTCTTTGTAGATAAGAAGTACGTCACAGATAACAATTTTTGCCATCCATTATTTCAGACCTTATTTTTATATGAAAATTTATTTTTAAGTTCTGACACAAGGAACCTCTAATAACTTAATCTCTGACTTAAGAACGAAATTCTACAAAGAATGTCGAGTTGATATTGTTTACAAGACTATACAAAACGAGTTGTGTGTAGTTATAATAAGCAAGGTTCGCTTTCGAGCTGAGATCGATCCCGTCATTAGGTTAAACATTTTCTCTGCAAACGTTGGGCTGTTTTAAAGCATTCATGTTTTTATACTGCACATTTCAAGACACGAATTTCCCACTCGTATTATTCCTCATCAAAAGCAGAATATGCCATTCTATCCTTGAATTATCACAATTTTCAAATAGTTAATCTTTCTCGACTTTCCAAACAAAACAACAATAATGTATTTCGATTCCCACCTTTCATTCCCTTCTGTTCATCCATAACTTTCCGGGTAGCCTCCTTTCTTGTATTGCTTTCAATTCCCTCTCTCCAACTTTTTCTAAGTGTCGTGCTCTCTTTCTTCTTCCGTATGGACTCGCTTTTATTACTAGCCTCGGTACTCTTCTCTCATC